>VKOC01008450.1:0-10728 GCA_009364415.1 Spea multiplicata | reverse complement strand
GTGTATGGGAGGGTGGCTCCCATACACCCCTCTGACTCCTCCCCCCTCTCATACACTGCTCTGCCTCTCTACCCGGCTTCGTTACTGACTGGCACTTTCACTGCAGCTTCATAGCTTCAGAAATAACGCACTTTATAGAGCTGAAACAACTAATCGATAAAATCGATAATAATCGATTATGAAAATCGTAGGCAACGAATTTCATCATCGATTAATCGAATCTATTTTTATCGATTATAAAAAGAGGTGTTTTTCAGAGCAAATGCTCTGAAAAACTCCTCTCCTTATAATAATCCGATCTCAAACAGAGATCGGATTATAACACCGGAATCCAGATCCCCCGCAACGCTGCAGGGGACCTGGATTCCCCTCACTGTCGGCCGGTCTCTCACTTCCGGCTCTCTCCCCCCTCCCATCTGCCTCCTCCACCCTCCCATACACTGCTCTGCCTCTCTACCCGGCTCCATTACTGACCGGCACTTTCCCTGCAGCTTCATAGAAGCCACAGTGTAAGTGAAGGTGAGTAACGGAGGCTGTCTGTGCGATGCAGATCCCCACCAGCTGACAGAGAGGATGATTCTCTGTCAGCCTGTGAGTGTCTGCATCGCACAGACAGCCTCCGTTACTGCCCTCTGTTTGAGATCGGATTATTATAAGGAGAGGAGTTTTTCAGAGCATTTGCTCTGAAAAACACCTCTTTTTATAATCGATAAAAATAGATTCGATTAATCGATGATGAAATTCGTTGCCTACGATTTTCATAATCGATTATTATCGATTTTATCGATTAGTTGTTTCAGCTCTATAAAGTGCGTTATTTCTGGTGCCATGGACAATTCATCACTGTAAATGAATAGTCCATATTTGATAAATCTCATTCAAATACAGGTGAATAAATAAAACAAAAACGAAAGTGCTGAGTGAAATTCAAAGCTTATAAATCAAATTTTTTTTTTATTATTCATTAATAAACGCAAGAATATCAAGGTCAGTATTAAGACCCCCCCTTTTGTGTGTCTGAAATTTATAGATCCACTCGGTCTCTTTTTTCGCCAACAACTGTTTCAAATCTCCACCTCTCCAGGACGCTCGGGGCCAGGATTGATTTTAAGCTTTCTACTTTCTTGTAAATTATATTCGGTTTATCTGGGAGGTGATTTTTTAAGACGTGATCTTGATGTAAAATAGGCCAACACTTTTTAATTGCCTTTTTAATTTCAAACGCCTTATCAATATATTTTGTTAGGAACGAAAAATCAAATGATTTTTTTGACTTGTGTTCCCTTTCTTTCAGAAAAAAATCCCTCTTATTTTTAGTTACACTTTCCAGATGTTTCTGTAAAAGCTCTTCTGGATAATTCCTTTCCCTAAATTTGTTCATTAGTAGTCCGCTCTGAGTTAAGAACTCATTCTCTTTAGTACAATTCCTACGGATGCGTGCAAATTGTCCTTTGGGGACATTCTGCAGCCAATTCGGGTGATGACAGCTGGCATAATCTATATAACTGTTACCGTCTGTTGGTTTAAAGAACGTTTTGGATTTTATCGTGTCTTCCTCTATATAAAGTGTCAGGTCTAGAAAGTTGATTTCTTGGGGATGAATACATGATGAAAATGTCAAATTATATTGATTATCATTTATAAAGTCTAAAAATGTATTAAGATCCTCCAGTGTCCCTTTCCATATGATCAGTACGTCATCAATGTAGCGCCGCCAGAGGACCAGGTTCGCACCAAACGGGTTATTAGACCAGATGGAATTAGCCTCCCAGTCAACCACATATAAATTGGCATAACTTGGTGCGAACCTGGTCCCCATGGCGGTACCACAGAGCTGCAGGTAAAAATCATCGTTAAACCAAAAGAAATTATGATGGAGGATAAAATCAACACAATCCAATATAAATTTACTTTGTAAGTGATTCATATTATTATCTCTCTGGAGAACTTGCCTAATAGCCTCCAAGCCCCGATCATGAGGAATTGATGTGTATAGGGAAGCCACATCAACTGTTATCCATAAATAATCAGATTGCCATTTTATATTATGTAAAATACCAAGAATGTCTTTGGTATCCCGAATATATGAAGGAACATCCTTTACATATTGTTGTAAAAAATAATCAACATATTGGGAGGTATTGCTCGAAAGAGAATTAATCCCACTAATAATGGGTCTACCAGGGGGAGATGTAATGCTTTTGTGGATTTTAGGCAGGAAGTAAAAAACCGCCACCTTCGGGAACTTGATGTTTAGAAAATCATATTCTTGTGTGTTTAAAACTTTATTCTTTCTTCCTTCTTGTAACAACTTTACGAATTTCGTTTGAAATAAATTTGCAGGGTTATTAGTCAATTTCTGATAGGTGATCTTATCATCTAAAATTCGGTTTGCTTCCTGGATGTAATATGCCCTATCCATGATCACTATTGCACCCCCTTTATCCGCCGATTTGACGACAATCTGTTTCTCTTCTTTTAACTTCTTAAGTGACTCTTGTTCTTCCCTTGACAAATTGAATTTTCTATTTTTATTGGATTCAATTTTTTCAAATTCTTGTAAGAGCATATCAGCAAATACTTTTATATGTTCACTTTTCTCGTACTCAGGATAAAACTTTGATCTAGGTTTAAATGGCGTATGTACATATGGATCTGACACAATGGAATCTAAAGTTCCTGAATGATTATGTTCCCGTTTAAGAAAAAAACGTTTTACTGTTAACTTCCTCAAAAACTTTTGGATATCTATAAAAAGATTAAACCCATTTGGGCCTTGGCTGGGGGCAAATTTAAAACCTTTTGATAATAACTCAATTTCGGTCTGTTCCAAAGGGACCTTTGAGAGATTAATAATGTTCTTAGTACTAGTAGATGTTTTTATTTTTGTCTTGGTGTTTAATCTGAATCCCTGTCCTCTAACACCTCTACATCTCTTAAGGTTTTTCGTTTTTTGATTGGAGAGTGTGTAAATGGGGAGAATCTGTTCCTCGTTTCGGTCAATAGACTCGGGGGAGGTTGTTCTATAGGTCCCTTTTTTAGGGATCGCTCCCTGTCTAAAAAAACCTTCTTAGGATCTTGGGGGTTATCGAGCCCCGAACGTCTCTCGGGATTATGCTGATGGTCTGTATTTACAACGGATGAATAAAGTCGTGTACTTTGTGTTTTTTTAGAATAATGTGGATTTTTTGATATATTTTCCAATTACTCTCATTTTTGTCATAAGTGTTATGGTGTCTATTTTTATTTTCATAAGTGTTAAAACAAAATCTATTATTTTCATGTGACTTCTTGTATACTTGGGTCTGTCCTTTATGTCTAAAAGAATTATTTATTTTTGGAACTATTTTGTGTGTACCTTTAAGATAATCATCCTTATCCCTCTGTAATTTTTTCTTTTTATTGTTAATGATCGACTCCTCAATCTTTAATATTTTTGCTTTCAAAGTCTCATTATTCTTTTCTATTTCTGAAACACTAAAATGTCTATAGACTTCCTCCTCCGTTTGTTTAATGTTTCTCTCTATTTCCTCAAGTTTCTGTTGTTGTACTTCTATTAGAGCTTTCATAAGTTGGAACGAGCATGTTTCAAAAATCTTATTCCATTTCTCCATGAACTCATTATTTTCCTGCCCAAATGCTGGATATTTTTGAATCCTCAAACCCCTTGGGATCAAGTTATTTTTTAAATAATGTTCTAGAAAAGTGACCTCCCACCACTTTTTGACTTCTTTTTCAGCAAGTCTTTCCAATTTATTAAACAAATTGATGGTGGGAGGTAAATCAGCGTGATTCGAAGTGAATAAAGTGTTAATTTTAAGGGACCTTTGTTCCTTAGTGCTAGTGTATAAGCTTTGAAATTGGGCCATAGCCCCATGTGAAAAGACAAAGGTTAAGGAAGAAAAAAACTAGTGCAAACAGAAAAAAACCAATGTTCCACGTGAAATGATAAAATGACAATAAATACTTCCCCACACTAAAAGCAGCTTCCACAAACACTCTTCCTTGAAGTGTAAACGAAATTCAGCAACCAATAGTGGAGCGCATATACATGGGGGAACAAAAATAAATACCAATAGTGTAATATATAAATCAAATAATAATAAAATGAAGTGTAAGATCCACTCACAAGTGGGCTGGATACATAAGGCTCATCAAAAACGGACTCTGGATACACTTGATAGCTGTAAGACCAAGGAGAACCACAATGGTGCAGTATCTTTAAGTTGCAATAGAATAGATCAGAATTGCACTTACATCAATGAAGTGGCACAACTCAACGAGTAATGTGCAAAACGCCAAATCAATGGAAACTCCGGTAAACAGCTAAAAGATATTAAATTTATTGGTCTCGACGCGTTTCGCCGATAGCACTTCGGCTTCTTCAGGAGACAATAAACCAATATTAAAATAAACAGAATAAAAACAAAATAAAATCGAATTAACCGTTCAAGAAGTCCGTGGTCCGTATTATATGGGTGCTTCCGGGTACGTCATCACGTTGTATACGTAGAGGACCAAGTCCTAATCACGTCATTCCGTCCAGATGCGTCATGACGCTTCTGCGTCTCTGTAGGTGTTTTCAGATTTCTTCACTCGCTTCTACGATCACAACACACGACTGGCAAAACGCACTTCCGGGTTGGACGAAGGAAAACACGACGCACGGCTAGCAAAGCGCACTTCCGGATTGGACGAAGAAAAAACGTAACAGCTTGCCCCTAAGTTCCAAAACGGAACACTCTCGGGGCACGAAGAACATCTTGGGGACATACGTAATAACAGCTTGAAACACAGTGTTCCCAAACACTGTAATACGTGTAAAGAATTTTCCCTGTCTGATTTTAGGGTAACGGGAATAGATCTTGTGGCACCCCACTGGAGAGGTGGAGATTTGAAACAGTTGTTGGCGAAAAAAGAGACCGAGTGGATCTATAAATTTCAGACACACAAAAGGGGGGGTCTTAATACTGACCTTGATATTCTTGCGTTTATTAATGAATAATAAAAAAAAAGATTTATAAGCTTTGAATTTCACTCAGCACTTTCGTTTTTGTTTTATTTATTCACCTGTATTTGAATGAGATTTATCAAATATGGACTATTCATTTACAGTGATGAATTGTCCATGGCACCAGAAATAACGCACTTTATATGAAAAAATTAAAAAAAAATTTATGCACTTTATATATGATGCACTTTATAAATATATATGCACTTTATTAGTATTTTTATACTCACCACTTACCTGATATTTGTGTTGATTATCCTCTTCTTTAAATGTGGCTACTATCTATAGCATATGAATTCTTCCTATTTTAGGTTTATTTTGTATTTAAAAAGACAAATGGAGCATGTTTCTTATTGCATTTCTTTTATTTTTGTACATTAGATATGTGGAATGCTGAAGGGAAGTCTGTTCGTTTTTCTTCGTACCCCGAGAGTGTTCCGTTTTGGAACTTAGGGGCAAGCTGTTACGTTTCTTCTTCGTCCAATCCGGAAGTGCGCTTTGCTAGCCGTGCGTCGTGTTTTCCTTCGTCCAACCCAGAAGTGCGTTTTGCCAGTCGTGTGTTGTGATCGTAGAAGCGAGTGAAGAAATCTGAAAACACCTACAGAGACGCAGAAGCGTCATGACGCATCTGGACGGAATGACGTGATTAGGACTTGGTCCTCTACGTATACAACGTGATGACGTACCCGGAAGCACCCATATAATACGGACCACGGACTTCTTGAACGGTTAATTCGATTTTATTTTGTTTTTATTCTGTTTATTTTAATATTGGTTTATTGTCTCCTGAAGAAGCCGAAGTGCTATCGGCGAAACGCGTCAAGACCAATAAATTTAATGTCTTTTAGCTGTTTACCGGAGTTTCCATTGATTTGGCGTTTTGCACATTACTTGTTGAGTTGTGCCACTTCATTGATGTAAGTGCAATTCTGATCTATTCTATTGCAATTTAAAGATACTGCACCATTGTGGTTCTCCTTGGTCTTACAGCTATCAAGTGTATCCAGAGTCCGTTGTTGATGAGCCTTATGTATCCAGCCCACCTGTGAGTGGATCTTACACTTCATTTTATTATTATTTGATTTACATATTACACTGTTGGTATTTATTTTTTGTTCCCCCATGTATATGCGCTCCACTATTGGTTGCTGAAAAAATAAAGGCGAAACTAAAAATCAAAATATTTTTCTCAATCTTGTAGCTTTTAATGAGAGAAAAAATTGTATCACCTAGTTTTACCATGAATTAAGCACTTTCTGGATAAAACTTTTTTTCCGTAAAAAAATGAGGTCATCTTATATTCAGCTTCTTTTTTTTCATAAATTAATATTCAGATTTTGGGGGGTGTTTTACTATTACATAATAATATACGCTATATTTTAAAGGTACAAGAACCCAATCACAATATTTCTCAAACTAGGTTTTGACATCTAAAACAGCTTTACTAGTAAATATTAATTCACATGTAAACTAAACAGTATGATTGAGAAAAATGCATTTCTTGTTTGTATTTGCTTTTATTACCCAAACTGCCCCCCCCAGGTATGTACATCGGACCCCAGGCTTGCCACTCTGCCACCCCAGATATACCTTATACCCCTATATGCTACTCTACCCCCTATATGGCACTCCGCCACCAGATATGCCACTCTGCCCTCCCAGATATGCCAAATACCCCCCTGATATGCCGACGTCGTAAGCCCCCGATGTATGCCTTATATGCTACTAATGCGCCCCCCCTAGATATGCCCAGTGTGTATACCCGTGATGTGAGACGCCACCTCTGCGCCCTCTTAGATTTGCTCAACTCCGCTTTGCTCCAGGCCTCGCCGTGTTGTCGAGTTTAAGACCGTTTGAGAGCGAGGCTGGGCTTTCTAAACCTCCTGATTAGACCAGGTGAGCTGTACTTGGTCACCTGTAAATCCTGGTCTGGATTTTAAAAACTGTTGGAGTACCAGCCCACCCTGCTCTTCTGGATACTCCGCCCCAGGGACCCATTACACAATTTATAAATCACATTCCTATAGTGGTTTTTTTATTGTGCTTCTCTTTCCCTGGGGCTTTAATTTTACACATAAGGGCACACAAAATAAGCCAAAGTAGGGCGTATATACCGCCCATCCACTACTGTACTGGCCTTTCTGTCACAATATATATAATATATATATATAATATATATATATATATATAAGAACAAAGGAAAGAGACAAGGGAGAAAATGGAAAAAAGAACAAGAAAAGAGGAAAAAATTTCTCAAAGAAGAAGGGCAGAAGAAAAAAGAAAAGTTAATATAAATGATCAGGAGAATAAAAAGGAAAAAAAATTAGTTGCACTCTTTTCTCCAAATCCACAGAAAAAGAAAATATTAGACCAGACTCTAGAAGAATCAGGACAAGTATATGAAAATCCAGACGAATTAGGCAATACTGAAATAACAGAATCTTGTTTTACTGAAAGAAAAATCAATAAAAATTCTAAACAAAGTGAAATACTATTTCAAGAAAATATGCAGCAGCGCACACAACTGTACAGAACAACAATTAATACAACTAAAACAAGATAAAAAATCTATTTTCTGGATATTAAACCCTTAATGACAATTGACGGTCCGGGCACGTCACCCGAAAACGAAGTGTTAACGACAATTGACGTGCCAGGACCGTCATGACTTTAAACAGGTGCAGAAAGCGAACGTAGATCAAACGGTGCATTCACCAGCACCACGATCGGCACTAGGGGCACCATACATTGTAAAAGTGTTTAGGAGTGTTTAGGAGGCGATCAACGATCACCTCCTAAACTTCAATGGTGTCATTGAAATGCCTCAATCAGGAGGCATTCAGCGACACCAAACACTTACCCCAGGACGGGCTGTGACCCCCCCGAGAGGGTGTCTAGTTTTCAAAAATATATGGTTTTATTGGGCAAACTGAAAATGGCCCGGCTTCAAAGATGTACCAAATAGGGCATGGGCAGTGGATACCCAAATGCCAAAGTTCAACATTGAAAAATGTGCATGCCCCAAATGGGGCCCTTTCCCCCCCAAACAGCCAGGCAAAATCATTCATGTGAGGTATTGCTGTACTCAAGAGATGTTTATTCATACCTGAAGTAAAATGTGTGTGAAATTTGAAATGCCCTGGGGTGTCGCCACTGCTCAGGACGAATAGTAGAATCTATCTAGGAGTTTTTTTTCATTACCTTTTATAGATAAGTAAAATATTTTTCAACTAAAAGTTAGAAAAAGTCATTTTTTTTCAAAATGTTTCACCATATTTTATACTTTTTTTAATAGTAAATAATATGATACAATCAAAACAATGTCATCTCAAGAAAGCCTTTTGTCCTGAAAAAAAAAAATATAACTTGTGTGGGTTCAGTAAACGGGAAAGAAGAAAATTACAGCTAAACACGAGGAGCGCAGAAATGTTAAAACGGCCATTGTCATGAAGGGTACAAAAAATAAAATCAGCCTTTGTCAAGAGGGGTTAAAAATGAACTCAGCAATATTAACGAACAAATAAAGTTAAAGCAAGACAACACAAAAGAGAATCAACAATTATTAGAAAACAAAATAACTACACTGGAAGACAAACTAGCAGAAATGGAAGACAGAAGTTGTAATAAAAATATAGATCACTATAAAAGATTTAATACCCACTCTAATACTATTATTTCAAGATATGGGTGTTACAGAAGTACAAAATGAAAATAATATAGAAAAAGCACACAGGGTAGCAAAACCCAAATCTATTACTATGGAAACTCCTAGAGACGTGATTATCCAACTATCAACATTCCACATTCGCCAAAAAATTCTTACATCAAGAACATATAATCCAGAAGATGAAAGATTAAAAACATTTTTCAAGACTTATCACAAAGAACACGACGACAGAGAGCTGCATACAAGGATATTACCAAGATTTTCAGAGAACATAATGTGCATTATAAATGGATTTACCCCACTAAATTGATAACACATGAAGGAAAATCATATCAGTTTGATACTTTTAAGAAGGTCAAGATTGGTGGGAATCTAAAAAGAATTGAAATAACAGAGGTATAAATATATATATATTTATTTTCTTTTTTGCTTGTTGCCCCCGAGAACACGATTGGAGTAGCCCATATATTTTGATAACCACAGACGGAAATTTTTTTTCTCCCATGTGGTTCAGCGACAAGTGGTCCAGGAAGAGGGGAAGGACCTATTGGTTCAATATGAACCATACAGGCACGACAGACACAGGGATGGATTACTTTTATATACCCTACTGTCATGTTTTGTTTTTCTTTTATGTTTTAGGTTGTGTCAGCAATTTTTGGACACTAAGTCCTATTTTTTTGTCATACTTGGTTTTTTTTTTATGGTCGGTATCTGATTTTTGGGCCCTTTTTTTATTTATGCCGGGAATATGTATTGATTAAAATAAGAATTGAAATAAGATGGTTCGCTTTTTGTCATTAAATGTACAAGGACTAAACAGTCCTCATAAGTGAATTACTCTACTTAAGTTATAAAAAAAAGAAAAATCGATATTTGTTTAATCCAGGAATCACATTGGCTTAATTCTACAAGATATAATATGAAAGGGAGATATATAACAAAAGTTATAGCTTCCTCCATGACAGGGAAAAAAACAGAGGAGTAGCAATAGTAGTTACAAAGAGAATAAAAATGGATATCATATACCAAGAGCTAGATCCAGAGGCTAGATTTATAATACTAATTTGTAAGATACAAGATAAAATATACACTTTATTTAATATTTATGCTCCGAACCAAAACCCAGTGGGATATATAGAGAAACTATTTAAAAGTTATCTAAAGGAGTACTAATTTTGGCCGGAGACTTCAATTGTGTTTGTGATGTCTTAAGGGACAAGACGATACGAAGAGGGGAATCTATTAGTAAAAACATAATTAGATCTGCCAGATTGATGACAAGTTTCATTTAAAAAAAACCCAACTCTTTGATATTTGGAGAGCATTGGCGCCACACGTATCATATGTGCGAATAGATTTAATTTTGGGGAAGAAATTATTAATCGAGTGTATAAAGAAAGTTCTAATTAAAGATATAGTATGGTCTGACCACAATGCCATTATCTGGGAGATCCATTCAAACAATTCACAAATTATACATAGAGAATGGAGATTAAATCCAAATTTATTGAAACAACCATATGTAGATCAGTTAGAAACTACTTCACGAAAACGATAAAGAAAATATCACAAGCAACTTTGTGGTGCACCTACAAAAGTGTAATCGGGGGCAATTTGATTAAATTAGGCAGTTTTGAGTATAGGAAAAGAGGCCCAGATCTCTTGACTCTCTATATATAAATCTATATGAACTTGATTTGATAAATAAAAAATCACTGACTAAATTCAGATCCAATAATATAACTCTCCTTAAAAAAAGAATACATGAATGAAAATAAATAAAAATTTAGAGAGATTAACCCCTTCAATCCCAGGGGTTTTTGGTACCTCAAAGCCCGGAGCAATTTTGCCATTTTTGGGGTATGTCATTTTAGCGATTATTCTCATTTCCTGTGAATAGTGTATCCATGTAAACTATATATTGTTTGATACCATAGTTGGATGATTAGCTGAAAATTTAGAATGAGAAATTTAGGAAAAACTAGCGAAGATTAGAAAAAAAAAAACGATTTTTTTTACATTTTCCCTCTGAATCCTCACAAAATTA
>VKOC01008447.1:0-12523 GCA_009364415.1 Spea multiplicata | reverse complement strand
CCCCACACTACCTCTCACCCGTCACTGATACAACCCCACACTACCTCACATAAGGTTTCATAATATTACTTTGTGCACACGCCGTATACAAAGACAAGGCCGTCAAACCAGCGGCATTATTTGCTAATAAGTCCCTCCAACTACATGTGATTGTTAGAAATCGGTACAATAGTCCAGTGCGTTTTCTTTATCGTTCCATAGATATCAATACTTTACCTCAGAAGAGAACAAATAGCCCCGGCAAGCTAACGGCGTGTGTTTGGGCGGAGAACGGGCGAGATCGTAGCTTTTAACTCCTTAAGGACAATGGGCGGTCCCCTAAACCCATTGAAAACAATGCATTTTTAACCCGTACATGTATGGGCTTTGTCATTAAGGGGTTAAATAATGTTTTGATCTGCTCCACGGGCTGCTTTTCCGTAGATGCTGTCATTCTTTTCTGTTTCTGCCGGTTTTACTGCTTTTCCATTAGTCATTTTTTTAAAAGACTTTTTGACCCAGCGTTTAGTAATAAACCAGAGTTTGTTGTCCGTTCCGTAGATTGGAAATTATCTGAGATGTTTTTGCTTTGTTGGATGCATCCGCTGGTATTAATAGCCAGTGCATTGCTGCAGCTTTTGATAGAAGATGACACATTTCTGTATACGGGGGCACATTCAGTACATTAAACCCTTATGATCCAGAAGACAAATTCAAGTTGTACTTGAGTTGCCAGCAGGGAGGATTCTCTGATCTACTTTAAATGGCGCAGTGAGCTGTAGAATCCGTGGAGGTCTCTGCTCTCACGCGGCCGCGTCATGAAGCACCGCGCGGCGGCTCCTCGGTGGGCTCGACTTGGATTTAAACTCCTATTGAGATTCGTAAATGTCTTCAACTTTTCATACAAATATCCAGCGAGCAGCAGGGGCTTTTATTGTAATCTAACCGTAGGAAAATCAAGCAACAGCAAGCAAGCAAAATGAAATCTACTTCTACCAACATTGGTTTGTCTAAGACATTGAGACGCCCGTTTTGCTGCGTTAATCTTTAGCCGTAGTCACATGGGCTCCGTCATTTTCGTATCCCTGCCTTTTTAGACGCAGCCTTTGAGCGCAGCGAAGGTTTTAAATTTGCGTTCCATCTGCAGGGGCTGCTTAAATTTTTTGTTTCCAGAATAGGCTCAGCGAGGAAATCTTTGCCAAAAACAGCAGGCGTCCACACTTCGGGAATCAGAATGATAGAATTAGTGTCTTTATGTCAGTTTTGGCAGAAGTATGTTTTCTCGCTTTTGTCACTTTTCTGTTCACCATAAACATTAACATAAAGATCATCAAAAAACCGGGGAAGAAGACAAAAAAAAAGCTACTCGTAAGTACGCCCCCCCCCAATCGTTTCCAGCTATGCAGGCGTCGCAGTCGCGATATGGGATGTTAAAAAAAGTATTAAATTTGTCCTCTCTACATATGCTGCCATAATTAATACCTTTTCCAAGGAAGTGCAACATTAGAAACCTCGTAATTAGTGCTGCTACATGCGCAGACTGCTCCCATAGAGAATTCTCTAATCCGCTAATATTTGATATTTATAATGTTTGCCATGAATTATTAATGACTAAATGACTAATGTGCTGTTGCCACAGAGACTGAAAAAGCTTCTGGAAAGAAGGAAATTGCAGATCGGCTAAGGTTTTATTTGCCTAACATTCAAGGGCGCGAGATCACTCGTTTAAAGACGCCTCGGAGGCGATTAGTGATTGGAGTCTCCCTTATTTTGTCTGGTGCTTTAAAATTATTCATTCCCACTCAGTGAAAGTTTTGTTTCTTTAACATCAAATATTTTGTTTCCCCCGTATCAGGTAAAAAGCGAAGACAATGATTTCGGATGGGGAGCAGTTGTGAACTTTTCCAAGAAGTCCAATGTAAAGGTAATATCGAATGTCTTTTTATTTGCCGGCACGTCGTGCTGTGAAGGGGATTAAGCCTCCGCCATAATGTAATCTCCAGCCAGCCCTGTTTGATCGGCCGCATGTGTATTAGGAAGCCACACGTCTCCGGCCGGCGAGTAAAGCAATCGCCTGGAATATTTTGCTTCCTTATTCATATATGCTAGTTTTATGTATTGTGTTACTGTCGGAGGAGTGACGATTACATCGCAGTGGCTTGAAAGCAGTGTCAGCATGTGTGTGTTTGTGGGGGAAATTCTATGCTTTTATGAAATCGGCCGTCATGGAATATATAGCCGGTGAACAAAATGGGCAAACTAAATGGGCCCAACGCTGTATCATTGTCGCCCTGGTGTCCTCTTGATGCTTTTCACATGCACTCGATTGCTTGTAGTAATAAATCTGTTAACGCGCTTGTGTTCTCTTCTAGCCGAGCTCCGGGGAACTGGACCCCCTGTATGTGGTGGAGGTTTTGGTGAACTGCTCTAAGGAGAGCTTAAAGAATTCTGCAACTGAAGCTGCCAAACCGGCGAGACCCGACGAGAAGGGAGAGATGCAGGTGTGTTTTATATCTGGTATATCGCTGCCACAATAAAGTGATCAAACAAGGGCTTTGTAGAACGGTTTTATAGCAGGGTATGTACAGTTAGTAAATCACTATGTACTCCTTTAAAAACAGGCAAAAAAAAAGGTTTTCGGTTCCTTGGCTCCATGTGTATGATGGAGACTCCTTTAGAAGGCAGCTTATTGTGTATTAATCTTGCTGATGTTCCAGATGCATACTTCTCAATGCGCTGGAATTATTTATCTGTGCAAAAGGTTATCTAATTACGGCCAGTGGAAAGCTCTGTGGATCGTTCCATTTTAATGGTAATGAAGCCGCATATAGACATTGCTGGGGTCTTCCCAGGCTAGGCCATCAAGAACGCTCTCTCATCTGTGGGGATGGGGCCAACTCCAAATGGCTTTAATTTAGAGGGAGCAGAAGGGAAAGGAAAACTGGGCAGGTGTGTTGGTTTGGTCATCGCCATTCTGCCATGGCCTCGAGGAAGCAACACCTTGCCCACAAACTCCGGGTCAAACCCAAGAGTTCCCAGGGATACCTACAGAATTCTGCAGCTGAGTTGCTCCTGATAAACCCCTTTTAGTGAAGTCATGTAAAAAAAAGTGAATATTGCGAAAAGTGCTAAATTGCCTTTTCACAGCAATAAACAGACTGGTCCCAGGTTGACTTCAGCCTGATGTGTCTGCGATGGCTGCAGTGATATAACACGCCGTCCTTGGGAATAGCTTCTCAATAAAACAGTCTATGATCTTAGTAAAATCTGACGTCATTCGGTTGGCGTGTGCATCGCTGCCACATTGAACATATCATGTGGAAATGAAAACACATGGCCCCTCTTTGAAACAACAGTTTATTTAAAAAGCAGCCAGAAAATAACACAACCAGATTTTTTATCTCTGTCTTGACTTTTTATTTAGGCGCATTTAAATAAGCAACAGCCAGAGAGATCTTTCTTAATTCCTTGCCTGCCAGATGTGGACGTTGCGTAATTATCGGGCTCTCTGCAAAAGAATAAATAGGACTCGCTCATCTTGTGCAAGAGAAGAAAACTGGGCTGTGATTTTAAAATGGTCTGAACTTTGAACCCGTATGGCTTATTTTATCTAGGGCTGCAACAACTAATCGATAAAATCGATAATGAAAATCGTTGACAACTTCAACAACTCCCATTGTACTGGGTTTTGTAGGTTTTAGCTGCTGGAACTCTGATTGTAAAATCTAATATTTCATTAAATTATTTTGGGTTTGGCATTGCTTTTTTTCTTGGCAGTTGTGGCCCCTTCTGTTAATGAACCTCATTGCCTGTCCAAGACACTGTAGAACTCGTCTCATCAACTTATTTTATTATAAATTCCATGTTATGTTATGATTCTTTTTTCTCTATTTGTGCATGAACTGTAATTTCCTAAAGTTCATAGTAAAATCTATATAGTTGCCGGATCATCCGCTGGTAATTAAAGCGTAACATAAGATGGAAGTTTCAAATTTTTTTCCCATTGTCATACACATCCAGACGTCAAATAATGAATGTTTCAGAAATGCTAGGGCTGCTAAATTGTGTAATTTTTTTTTTCTCCTAAGTATCTTACCTGGTTACATGAATACTCTATCTAAAGATAGATCATGAAGTCATCTGAAAAGTCTGAATAAAACCCCCTTTAGTCATTAAATTTCCTAACTTAAAAATATAGCAGATTCTGGAGTTTATTCACTAAATGGAGAGTTGCTTCAGTGGCGCTGCCTTGCGATACATTATGAAGGGCTAACCCCAGCGAGCTCCTGCTGCAGGAAGAGCTTGGCTGGCCTTGTGTGATGTATGGCTAAATCTGTGAGATTTCTTTAGTTGTTTTCTGATCTCCTCTGACCCCACTCTGTTTTATTTATCTCGTTCCCATTTAATGAAAATAATTGGGGCACTTAATGTGCCTCTGTGGTATCAAGGGATATGTAGTTCTCTGCAGCTACAGGTATATCTCTTGGCGCCCTGAGTATACTCATTCCTCTTTATCCCGAGTCTATCTTCATTGGCTTTTTCCTTCTTTTGTGTTATAATTCATCTGTGCGTGTTCTGACCTTTTGCACCGTGTTCCTGTTTACTTTCCCGTTCTTTAAATAGGAATAATATGATGTATTCAACTTAACTGCGCAAATATGTTGTATAGACAAGTATGCAAAGCATGTGCTGAATCGTGTTTCTGTCATATTTTGAAAATGTTATTTTCTTTCTGCAATTACTTTGGTCTGCGGTTTGAGATCCCCCGTAGAGGTTACTCAGCAGATGTTACAGTGAGAACTGAGAATCCTAACCCTAGGGTGACATTTCAGACTGGTTCGCGCATGCAATGTGACACTTCCAGCTTGCCCAAGAGGCAAGTAGCTGGGGGTGTTATTTCTCTGCTTCACAATCAATATATACTACTTTCCCTCACTTCTCTCTGTTTTCAGGATATTTTTTACTTATTTTGACATTTCTATTATTTTAGGTAGCTCCTGTGATGCTTCATTTGATCACGGCAATCAGCAGCGTGCGTCTGTACATCCCGAAGGATCTCCGGCCTCTTGATAACAGACAGAGCGTGTTAAAGTCTATTCAGGTAAGATTTATTTTCCTGCGCAGGAAAGAGATTCTGCAGAATCCACACATGCGAGGGGTACGCAGTGTAAGTTTAAAGAAACCTCTTGGCTATCATTTCTAGCATTAAAAAGTCCATATAATGGCTGCTGGGTCCATGAAATCAAACAGACACTCCAACCATCAAATGCACTTTAATGCATATGGCTGCATGGTACCTTTACATTTGTCTTGTCCATGTTCCAAATGCCAGGCGAGGGTTCTGAGGAATATGTATTTGACCCTCTCCCTGCCCTCAGTCTTATCACCTCTCCCTTCGTTTGATATACTATCCTCCAGTCCGCTCCAGCACTGGTCCGCTCGGACCCCGGTGCTCATGGGTGGAAAGTCCTGGCATTGATCTCGGTGGAAGAGCTTTCCTGCCACTAATTGACTCCTTTAAGTGGCCAGAATTGTTGGACCATGGAGTAGAGGGGCTGCTGCTGGAGGGTCGGCAGTTCTGTGTCAGGAAAATGCTTTTTTTTTTTTACTTTAATATGCATTCTTCTATAGTAAAACTGTCGGGTAAATCAGACCGTCCCTTTTTAATGATTCATAATGTAAATGACCGTATATAACAATATGAGCAAAACCATCCTCATCTGGCCCAGGATTGTATCCGTGGGTAAAAGTTCCTCCTTAGTATATGTAGCAAACCAGTGTCACACACCTTCTGTCACTGTGTATACCTGGTATATATTCATATATATTGCAGGAGGTTCAGAAGCGTTTCCCTGACGGCGTACCGTTGCTAGATCCTATCGATGATATGGGAATCAAAGATCAAGGACTGAAAAAAGTGATACAGAAGACAGAGGCGTTTGAACACCGAATGTATTCGCATCCTCTTAACAACGACCCTAATTTGGAGTCGGCTTACAAGCTTTGCGAGAAGAAAGCCCAGGTACGTTGGCCTGAAATTCTGTGGAACTATCCTCGCTTGCCATGTGATCCCAAAAGATGTTTTAGAACAGTTAAGACATGAGGCTTCCCGGCAATGTTAAGAGCGGCGAGGTTTAAGAGACAGCTGTTTAACTTCATTTAAATTAAAGAAGACAACATGTTTAAAAATTGTGGATTTACTGCACAACAAATGTTTTTTACACAAAACTGTCAAACTGCACAACAGATATTTATGTACAAATGACGCTACACACATCAGAGAGCATCTAAGCCCATGCCTGTGTATATATAATAAACCTACTATACATTTTTAAAACTTCAAAGCAAGCTAACATTGCATCTAAACGTAGCATTGCATGCCAAGTGACCTATAGCGTGTTATGGAGCATGGGTTCTGTGGTAGATCTTTTTCCTTGTTTGAAATCATATTTGTTTGGCTTATTTCATAAACCTCATATATGCCGGGGTTAGCAGAGATCCATACTTGAGCATGCATCCTTCAGTGTGTAAAGAGAGCAACCTGAACATGTTTGCCCCCCAGAGGCATCCCACTTCAACCTAGTTGGCATTTACCTCCTTATTCAATGCCGCCCTATAAGCTTTAGCTGTGGCCAAAATATATTACACGACCAGATTGTAAAAGCGACAGATAATTCCAACCAGTCCTGCGTTTTTGTGCGTTAGATTGCGGTGGACATAAGAGCAGCCAAGCGGGAACTGAAGAAGGCCAGGACGGTGTTACAGATGGACGAGCTGAAATGCCGCAAGCGTGTGCTGAGAAGGATGGGTTTCGCCACCTCCGCTGACGTCATAGAGATGAAAGGGCGAGTGGCTTGTGAGATCAGCAGGTGCGTGGCACACACACAGAACGGCTCGTGTACATGCGCTGTAGGGTTACGTTTTACATGTTAGGACACCGGATTGTTTTCACCCAATGCCATCATCCTGCAGGTGTCTTTATTGGGCTTCTGATGTTTTATGTAAAATTAGCCATTGCTAAAAGTTCATGGCTTATTTGGTTTCTTTAGATCTATAAATCGTCGCGGCTTGCAGGAGCTCCGTCTGCCAGGAAACCCTTGGGAGTGATGGTCAAGGTTCTTAAATAACTTCACTATAGTAGTTTCGGGTTCTTACTGGCCATTTCTGTGTTTGCATCGGTCGTATCGCTTGATAAAGAAGACTTGACTTAGCTTGGTAGGCTGAGAATATTATGAGACCTTTTGTAGCAAATCTTCTCAGAGAGCAGACTATATGTGACTACAAAGTGACAGTCAGAATATGTTGTATTAACTGTAGGCTAGACTTCCCTCCCCCCCCCCCCCCCCCCGGGCGCGTATCTCCACGAGTGCATTCTTCTCTAAATTTGATTGTTTGTAGCTTTCAGCGCTGAAATGAACTCCTTCTCACTGAAATGATATTTAATGGCTTTTTAAACGGACCTGACAGACAGAACGAAGAAGCCGCGCTTCTCAGCTGCTTCGTATTCCAGGAAAATGTAAGGATTTCTCTGGATATGTTTTTTTTTTTGTTTGTTTATAACAGGAGTTATGAAATCTTAACTTTTTTCATGTGATAGCCTTGAAACTCTTGTGTTGCTATTGTACAAGGTAGGTTTGTCCTGGTGACACATCTCATTTCAAAGCTTCCTTACAGTTGCATGGGAAAGTTAACTTTAGGATGTACTATGAGATGTCCTGAGTGTAGTGACCATGAAGACATAAAATAACGAAGAATGCCTGAACCTTTAACATCTCTTCAAACAAAGATCAAACTAAAAAGCGTTTCCAGAGCGGCTATCCAGACCTCTGATTACTTATTAGCTTTTATTATTATTTGTACAGCACTACGGAATAAGAGGACGCTATATAAATGTGTAGATCGGACATAACAAGTAGTAAATTACTACTCCTAGGGGGATACCATCTGGTTACAGGAGAGAGATCCCTCAGGGCTGTGCATAACCAGAATGTAGAATAGCTGCCAAAGTACCCCGTACCTCAGCTAGAAGTAACAAAGTAATAGTATATAAGGATGTGTATTCCTTCTCCATGCATGATATTCAACAAACACCATCTTGTTTATTTCCATCAGCGGCTCCGAACTTGTGAACTCCAAAGTAAAATGGCAAGCAGTTGAAACCTGTTACTCGTACTAAATATACATAAAAATATCTGTCTGAATCGGGTGCACTAAACACATAATAGAGGAATTGTGATCGGACAGTGTGTTTGATCACTAGGATGGGAAGTCACTAGTCGCAAAGGGTTAATATCTTTGTTCCCGGGCAGTTGTTCCGTAATTGCTTATCTTTGCCCCTTTCATCCGTGGGAAGTTTGATTGGAGGAGTGGGAGAAAGGAACTTTACTTCCCGATCTGCGCTGTTGTGGGAGAGCGGGGCAGAGGTGAAGCATCATCTCGTTCTGGGAAATCGGCAAACGTTGCGTCCTTTTTACAGACGCTTCCCTTTTTCTTTAACCACCCGTTAAATGTGTGTTATTCCTGTAACCGTTCGAACTCTGAGAAGCGGGTGAGCGTGCAGAAAGTTAACGTTTTATTATCTTTCACACTGCGCTGGTCGCATGTCCCTATCTGACCAAATTTCCCGTTCAGAATGAAGTGAACGGGATCTGTGAACGATCACCTTTATAACTAAATATATTTTACCCCCAATAACTTACCGCCCTTTGTCTTCTTCTTTTTTTTTTAGTCCAGCGAAATGCCAAAGCTTACGGAGCAGCTGGCAGGACCTCTCCGACAAATGCAGGTAATGCTTGGAACATTTTGTGTTACCGTCACATCCTCGAGGTTGTTGACCAAATGAATTTAATGGAGCTGCTTAGTTTTTACCATATGTACCATACACTGTCTGAGCAATGTGATCAATGTATGTTTAGGGGGGAAAGCTGATGGTGGGGGTTTAATTTTTTACAGTAGATTTTCATAATCTCAAGTGAGAATGTAGCCCAAACTATCCTAAAATTCTCAATTTACCTCTGTAGGTAATCAAGGGGTTAAATATACGTATTCAGAACATCAGTAATTTTGTTCTTTACATCAAGAAAATGGTGTCAATTTCCATGTCATGTTTCCAGGGCAAAGGCTAATGGACCTTCCTTTTTACAATAGAGAAGCCAGCCTTACGCTGCGGTTATACGGCTTCAATAGACTGGTGTTAACACAGAATTCATTCATTCATTTTCATTCACTCACTTTGTGTTTATAGCAAAGTTTTAATACAGGTTGAAATAAAGTCTCTGGCATTATTTGGCTGCTTTGTGTAATAGTTATGCTTTTTGTTAATGCACGATTTTCCTTTTTGGAACAGGAAACCGCCAGGAGGATTGCTAAGGTCTCGGCGGAAGCTAAACTAGAGATAGATGAGGATACTTACTTAGGAACATTTCGACCAAATCTCATGGATGTCGTCTACACCTGGGCCAACGGATCGACCTTTGCTCAGATTTGCAAAATGACTGATGTTTTTGAAGGTAAGTCTTGTGAAGCTGGGCTGTAG
The DNA here is from genome assembly GCA_009364415.1 of Spea multiplicata. Lineage (NCBI taxonomy): Eukaryota > Metazoa > Chordata > Amphibia > Anura > Pelobatidae > Spea > Spea multiplicata. Next base: position 3,009 of record VKOC01008447.1, on the reverse strand, counting down.
TCTGCATATGCTTATTCATTCCGTAGTCTTTAGTAAAGCTACGTCTATTTTATTTCTAGGGCTAGTCTCCTAAGGTCTATTAAGGTGGTTCTAGTGATTAAGACCTGTTGTGACTGCGTTATGCAGGCAACATTTACATTATGCCACATTTAAAAAATGTTTGGCCCTGTTTATACACTACATTAAAAAAAAAATTCCATATTTCTTTAAATGTATTTATAACATGCATATTTTTTTTTCAAAAGCAGTGTATAATTGAGAGGTTACAGGCTGCTTTCTTCTTGTTGCTAGCCCCGTCTTGCAGGCAGCGATAGTCGCTCGCCCTTCCCTTAATCCAAAGTGAAAATGGTAGATGAAAGTGTAGCTAGAATATGTTCCGGAGCGACTGCCCCTGTACTCCGGCGTGTGGAGGAGACGCGTGACTTCCAGGGTTAGTCCTCGGAAATCTGCTAAAATCAAAGCACGGCTACCGAGTGCGCACTCAGAGTATTACGCAATGATCTTGGACTGAGGTTACAGACAATGAATGGCAAGGTTTCTTATTGTGATTCATTTATTTTTCATTCCCCAGCGTGGGGGAGGCTAAAGTCACTCCAAACATATTCTTTCATTATTTGAATGATGGAGATGCTATACGAGTGTTTATTCTCTGATATACGTAATGGGGCAGGGTTTTTTCTCATCTCTATTCAAAGCGCAGTATTTTTATTTCTTTTGTATCTTGTTCCGGATTGTGCGTCAGAGGAATGGGTTACTTAAAGGAGGGAAATGATTTGTTTCCGAGGCCGGGACATGTCTCCAAGCTGCAGAAAGCGATCCTCTGGGTGTGCGGCGATGCTCTGTGTCGGGATAATGTGTTGAAGGTCGGCGTTAGTCTGCGGTTCGCTGTTAAGCCGCTACTTTAGAGGTCATCGCGGTAACACGAGAGGCAAATCTCTCTTCCGACGCCGTTGGGTTTTCAACCTCTCTCTGTACTGCGGGAGATGAAGCCAACATGCAGCGTGGCTCAACTGCGTGATCTGCTTCTCATTTATTTGTTTTGGGCCTTTTTTCTCTTTATTATTGCCACATGTCCAGAATGGAATAACTCCTACAATTTTGGATTCTGATTAATGTTTTTTCTGAGTAACTGTTGAAGAAAAATGTTTGCACAGAACAATTTTTTTTGTTTTTCTTATTTAGCGCCATCATATTCCGCAGCGCTGTACTAGTTAATAAAGAAGAATGCATACTAATAAAAATATATATATTTTAACACATGACATGTCATATTGCTGTAAGGCCCGTATGCCTCTCGTGCGGATATGATGCATGTGATGAAAGCACGTTCAAGTCCACTTTTCTCTCTAAGAAAGAGGACTGGGGTTTAAGCGATGTAGTAAGCTTGCGATCAGGGCCCTGGTACCTAATGGATCGGTTTCTTACTCTATATATAATGTAGGCAGCGCTGCCTAAGCGAAAGATAATGTAATAGTCAAGGATGCTGGATTCTGGTGCAAATTCTTGTCTGAAGGGTAAAAGTCTTTCTCCCAGTAGAGGGCGCTGTAGAGGCCACAGATCACGTTGAGTAGTGCAGCTCTGGCCATCTGTTACAGTAAAAATTATATATAAAGTGTATCGAATCATTTGGTTGTAAACTAACTTGAATTTTTTTTTGTTTATGGAGCCTTGACTGACCTTTTGAAGACCGTTAAGACTGATTCTGATATATGTGGCTGTCCATGCTATAATGTTTCTTTGTTTTCCGTAGGTAGTATAATCCGGTGCATGAGGCGGCTTGAAGAATTGCTTAGACAAATGTGCCAAGCGGCCAAAGCCATTGGAAACACAGAGCTGGAGAACAAATTTGCAGAAGGTAAGTGGCCAACAATCCAGCTCTCTCTGAAATGCTTATCTCATGAGTTATAGAAGTCTTACCGTATGTGTCCAACTCTGCTCTCGGGCATCTCCATGAAGCCAGCCGGCCCTTATCCCTATACAGTCCACCCTCTAACTTTATATCACAGACCCCTGCAAACACCTTGTTTTGGGGGGTTTTCATCTTGGGCAACATGCTTTTAAAGGATCAGCTCTAGATTGCAACCATATACAATTACTGAAAGGAGAACAGTGCTTTGGTTTCTGCTTTACATATTAGGTTTAAGCCACATATTATGTACAAAAAAGATGTTTATAGTAAGCAATATGGTGCTGATGCTTATTAACTGTTCTATGTATGATTTATATCCATGGTTGACCAATATAACATCTATCCATAATATTTTCTTGGTAGCTAGCAGAGGTAAGGACTATAAAATCTGGGGCTAGCCTTAAGCGTCTTATTAGGCAGACTCTAGACTTACAAGTCGTGATGTATACGGCCGAGTACTGCGACCTCCGCGTATTCTTCTAATAGACCGTAGTTCAGCGTTTTCATGGAGTGCTCATAACCCTTGTATATATCAGAAACTGGATTGTGAAACTGGGGGCCTAAAAAAAAATCCATACTTTTTAAAGTCCATAGAAAAACCAGCATTTTGAGCCTTTACACATCTGTTGTGTGTGCTTTGAAGTTGCCTGACCTCCCGGGAGCTGAGCCCAGCACCCCAGCAAACACTGAAACTTGGAGAACAAAGAGTGCTATCTGAGCGAGCTCCGCAGGAGACACATGCCACGTCCAAGAGCTGCTCTGATGTCACGAGGGCTCCATCACACCTGCTGGCGTGTCATTTCCATAGTCATACAATACACAGCGTGTCCCCGCTACTTCCAGCCGGCCCCCCGGGCCAGAGCCCTGTAATACTTCACCCTTCCCTCCCCGCCGCAAGTCTTGCGTGTTCTTAGGCGTACGATCACTTTTTCACAATGTAGCTTGGATTTTTGAGCCGGGGTTTTACCTCTCGTGATGCACGATTTAAACTATATGAGCTACGTGCCTGAAATACACATTATATATGTGTGTGTATGAATATATATATATACACACACAACTTTATTTATATAGTGCCAACAATTCACACTCATATATAT
>VKOC01008445.1:0-10793 GCA_009364415.1 Spea multiplicata | reverse complement strand
CTCCTCAGCCGGCACCTACCCCCGCCTGGGGCTCGCTGCACGCTCCTCAGCCGGCACCTACCCCCGCCTGGGGCTCGCCGCACGCTCCTCAACCGGCCAGCACGAACCTGCAATGCAGAGCCCGGGGCTAAGAGGCTTCAGCTGTGACCTGCAATACATCGTAAAATGCACCCAAGTGGTAAGAGACCGGGGTACAAGAGGGGTCGGTATCCGGTAATAAACGGGCTTGTGTTGTGGGTTATCGGTAATACTAATGCTACAGAGGGGGGGGGGCCAGATGGGGCAGTCCGGGAAATAAACTTGGAACAAACTTATTTTTAAGGCAAAAAAGTTTAAAAAGCGAATTCTTTTTCCCGGGGAGTAACCCTGCCCGGGACCCGAAATACGGCGCAGGTGTCTGGCAGACCCCACCCTCGGGTAATTGATTAATTGGTCCGGTGGACCCCACCCTTGCTGGGTAATTGATTGGATGTGGGGGCCCACCCTGCCGGGCGGTGGATTAATTGACCTGCGTGCTCCACCCGTTACTTCCACAGAATTTACCCGGAGTTTGAAGCGGTTTTGTTTCCGATTCGCCCTTCAGAAAACTTTTTTTTACCCGCCGGGCAATCGGCTTAGCGAGTCTGTCTTACCGGTTACCGAGTTGCGCTGTGAGCTGGATGCTCGGGACCCGAGGGTTCGGTAAGGATGCCGTCCGGGAACCTGTATAATGAAATGCAATTGTGTCTATGCATCGGGTGAGTGCGCTTTATATATTATATTCTATATTATATTCTATACATCCCGTCATACAGATATCCCCGTTATCTCACCGGGCTGAGCGTCTCGGTGTCCCTGGATCTCCCGCGCCGTCGGCGGACCCTGTAAGAGGAATGCGGTAACCCGTATATAACGAGCTGGTGATGCGGGCCGGAGAGTCGGTGCCGCTCGGGTTACCTGCCGGCCGGGATCTCTCTCCCGGGGGAGGCCTCCGTGTGGTCCGGGGCCGCGCGCTCTACTGACCGCCTAAAGGCCGGGGTTGGCTTCTGTAGCCCCTTAAATACGGCCCTGGAAGCCGAACCGCTCAGCTGCCGCTCGGGAGGCAATCATCGGGAAATTAACCCAAAGAGTGCCGACTTCCCCGCTGGGATCGTACAGCAGCCCAACGCAGCTCGATAACAAAGGGTTAAATCTGATTAAAGGGTTAAATAGCACTGTTTTTTTTTTCTCCAGTTTTTATATCGATTTTTTTTTTTTTCTATCACACAGCGGCCGTTGTGCGGAGAGAAGGATTCCGGTGCAAACGGTAAAAGCGGAGCAATCGGCAGGAACGCTCCATCGGTTGCTATGGGGATTGCTCCACTTCTGCCGCTGCGTGGGAATTATTCTTTATGCACATTGCCCGCTGTGGGTAGAGAAATAAAACTCTGTTTTAAACTGGGAGCAGACGGTATCCTTTCCCTTTAAGAATGAGCAGTGTTTGTTATACAGGTGTCGGGGCCTCGTCTCTTTACCCCTGCTGTTGAAGTGTGTTATTTAGGAGACAGGGGTATTTAATTACTGCTGCCCCCGGGGTTACGCAGTGGAGACCCCGTGGGGATTAAATGCCCCTGCCCGGGGTTAACCCTGGAATGTGCATTCGGAGGCTCCTTCTCTTGCTTCAATCCCAGCAGATGTTTATCCCATTATTACAAACGGCTATAAAATACGCATTGTCGGGGGTTCTGTCTGAGAGCCGTCCGCTCGATATCCCTTCTGTAAACACTCGGTCGTTGGTCGCGTCTTATGTTCAGGAGCCGGATCCCCGTCCCCTGCATGTTTACATTCCCTCTACCACTTCTACTGGGAGGCTGTTCCACTTATCTACCACCCTATTTCTACGTTGAGGTTACACTGTGAGGGAATGTAAATAAGTGGAACAGCCTCCCAGCGGAAGTGGTAGCGGTTATACAGTGAGGGAATGTAAACATGCAGGGGACGGGGAGACGGCTCCTGAATATAAGACGAACCCAGTGTGTTTACTGAAGGAATATCGAGCGGACTGCTCTCGTAGTTGAGAAACGTCACATACACTGCCCTGTCATATGTATAAATAATAGCCTTCATCTACAACTAGAGGTTCAGAAATAATGCAAGAAGTTTTACTTTACCGAGAAGGTGGTAGATAATTGGAACTGCCTCCCAGCAGAAGTGGTAGCGGCAAATACAGCGAGAGAATGTAATACGCTTCTGCCGGGAGGCTGCTCCACTTATCTACCACCCACTCAGTAAAGTAGAACTTCTTGCATTACTTCTGAGCCTCTTGTTTTAGATGAAGGCTATTATTTATACATATGACAGGGCAGTGTATGCATTATGCTGAGGGTGGAAGATTTTCAATTTACTGATATTACTCTGGATTATGAAGGGCCACGCAAGCGTCTCCTGCAAAGAGCCCCGCAGGCCCTGCATAATGCATAGTTTAATCGGTGTGATTTTACTATACATCGTGCAGGGCCCGCTCACAGGGTCGAGTGTTTCATAATACATCGGAATGTAAAGAAATGACCAAAACATTGGGGTGTATTCACTAAACCTGGCATCAGTTAACCCCTGATGTCACTCTGTATTTTGAAGGGCAGGCATCGGGGGATTGAAGTGTAAGCTCCTGTGCTCGCAAATACACCCCCATGTACAGAAACCTGTATAAATCATATCTGTGCATTAAGCAGGGTCGGCCGGGGGCTGTGACCCGCCGGGTGCTGGGAGGGTTTGGGGGCTGTGACCCGCCGAGCGTCTGGGTGCTTGGACGGTGTGGTTGATGCGTCGTCCGTCTGTATATCCAGGGGTGTCCAACCCCAGCCCCCGAGGGCCACCAATAGACCAGGATTTTAATCTCGCTGAACACACACATGATGTAATATGTTCTGAACAACTGCATTGGGCTGCCAGTGCCCATCCTGGATATCCAGAAAGCCTGGCCTGGTTGTGGCCCCTGGGGCCTGGAGTTGGACCCCCCTGTTTCTAGTAAATGCCAGTCTGATCTCCGCTGTCTCCTGCCTGCAGCTCCCGGTTCTTCTCTCCTCCGTCTGTATCGAGAGCATCCTGGATCAGGGACTCTATTTCTCGGAGTTCGTGGTGACCGGAGTTCTGCTTGTGATGTTCGGCCTCCGCCTGCGCACCAGGGTGCCGCACGTCAACTGCAACCCTGTGGTGAGTTTAATAAATCTCTCTGCACTCGGCTTTTACTGTAACGTGCTGTTTGGTGTGGTTCGGGTTAATGTAATCATTGATGTCTCCTATTCTGTGCAGCTCTGCAACCCAACATTTATTACGAGCCGTAATGTATGAACGCCGGCAGAAAATGCCCCCAGAAGGGAGTCGTTGGCTGATTCAGGGGCTTGTTGCTCACTTTGCCGACTGCGTGTGAAGCTGGAGTGCGCAAAACATTATCCTGCAGCCTCATGAGTAGAGAAGAAAGGGAGCTTTTCGAGGCTGTACAGTGACTTGGCGCTGGCTTCAGTCTGACTGCCGACGGCTTCCTGCTCAACTCCGGCGACTGCTTGGGGCCCCTCGACAGAAGAGACCTGAACAGGTAAGAGACGCGTTCCTCTCTACTTTACATCTAATAGAAATGAATACAGGGAATAACCCCATCTGAGGATGTGGCATTTATTATGGCTAAAGATGGGGCTCGAAAGATTATTTGTTGGGTCAGAACCCCAGAAATCTCGAGCCGTCCCTTTCCAGCTACCTGCTTTACATACGGCTCCGAGCTCCTGATTCACATTTTATCTGCTTGCTGTGTCTCTTGTTATATTATTTATTATTATTATATTGGTGCCCCTCGTGAAAATGCATATTCTTGCATCTGCACACAAAATATACAGAAATGTGTGTTATGTAATGTGATATTATGTGGGTATATATATATAATATATAGGTGTTATGTAATGTGATATTACATGGGTGTATATATATATATATATATATATGCGTTATGTAATGTGATATAACGTGGGTGTATATATATATATATATATATATATAATATATATATATGCGTTATGTAATGTGATATAACGTGGGTGTATATGCGCGTCGTTATGTAATTCCAAAATAAAGAAGCAGGAATCGGCACGCGAATGGTAAGGCGAGTTTATTTCACACAGCCTGAGTGAAATAAACTCTCTACCATTTGAGTGCTGATTCTTGCTTCTTTATTTTGGATTTATTGAAGGACTGGGTGGTATCCTGGCTCGTGCGCCATCTCACAACTGAGTGCTGTATTACAACCTTTGTTTCTGTTTGTGATGTAATGTGACATAACGTGGGTGTATATGCGCGTTATGTAATGTGATATAACGTGGCTGTATATGGGCGTTATGTAATGTGATATAACGTGGCTGTATATGGGCGTTATGTAATGTGATATAACGTGGCTGTATATGGGCGTTATGTAATGTGATATAACGTGGCTGTATATGGGCGTTATGTAATGTGATATAACGGGGGTGTATATGGGCGTTATGTAATGTGGTGTGATAACGTGGCTGTATATGGGCGTTATGCTATGTGATATTACGTGGCTGTATATGGGCGTTTTGTAGTGTGATCTAAAGTTGGTCTATATGCACGTTATGTAATATAGTATGGGTTTTATATGATGTGTGTGTGTATATATGGGTGTTATGTAAGGTGATATTACATGGGTGTATATGCGCGTCGTGTAATATAATTCCAAAATAAAGAAGCAGGAATCAGCACTTAAATGGCTGTGTGAAATGAACTCACCTTACCATTTAAGTGCTGGTTCCTGCTTCTTTATTTTGGATTTATTGAAGGACTGGGTGGTATCCTGGCTCGTGCGCCATCTCACAACTGAGTGCTGTATTCCAACCTTTGTTTCTGTTCATGTAATGTGATATAACGGGGGTGTATATGCATGTTATTAAATGTGAATCAACCTGGGTGTATATGCGCTTTAAGTAATGTGATATAAAGTGGTTGTGTGTGTGTGTATATATATATATCTGTTATGTAATGTGATATAACATGGGTGTATATATATATGGGTGTTATGTAATGTGATATTACGTGTGTGTGTGTGTATATATAAATATATATGGGTGCTATGTAATGTGATATTACGTGGGTGTATATGCGCGTTATGTAATGTGATATAAAGTGGTTGTGTGTGTGTGTATATATCTGTTATGTAATGTGATATTACATGTGTGTGTATATATAAATATATATGGGTGTTATGTAATGTGATATTACGTGGGTGTATATATAAAATATATATATATAATTTATATATGTGGGTGTTATGTAACGGAGATCGCATTTCTGGCAGAAACGACTGCTCTCCCCGCTGAGCCGATGCTTCGCCTTTTGCATCAGCGGGGTTAATGAAGGGCCAGAAGCTGTAATTTGCCCGTCTTGCTGCCATCTAGAAATCTGCCGACCGCGTCGGTTTCCATCATCAGACGAGGAAATAAAACCCTCTTGGCTTTTGCTGAGCTGTTTATACAGATGTGGCCCTCGTATTCTGCGGGGCCCTTGGGGAGGAATAGAATGGGTTTGCCGGCTGCTTGCTGCTCCCTTATTGCCCAATGATTTTTTTTTTTGTGGCATACGTGAGGTTAATACTGTTAAATGGTGTAACGCGGTACATGCACACGCCCTCGGGATACGTTACCGGAAGCTTTACCGTGCCGTCTGTCTCTGGCGCAGTGTCGCACGCAGCGGATACCGGCTGGGGAGGAATTATAACGCGGGGTCCCTCTGTCCAGGCGGAGATTTTAGGCTTTCCTAAAACAAGATAAATTCCAGTAAGATGGTGAACGATAAAGAATCCCCCCCAAGGAAAAAGCCGTCTGCGTTCCCTGCAGAGGGAAGGTGAAGCTGAGGCCCGGAGTAGGGGGTCCCATCTAGCATGAGTCATGTGATTTCCTAATTCCTTCCCGGTACACTCTGGGTTGCATGAGGCCATGGGGCGTTCTGTATAAGTGATCATTCTGGCGGTAAAAGTGGAGTAATCCCCATAGCAACCAATACACCGTTCCTGCCAATTATTCCACTTCTACATTCTGCACCAGAATCGCTCCTCATACAGAACGCCCGCTCCTTCCCTGCACAGAAATCTGGTGGTTTTACGTTTACTTATCACCCCCCCCCAAATAGAAATGCCCCCCCAACGACGGCCGCCGTTGATTAAAGACGCGGGGGGTAGAAATCTTTCCGAGATGCTTCCTCCGCTCTGTTTCCAGAGCATTATGGATAAATAGCGCTTCTGGTGGTACAAGTGGAGTAATCCCCATAGCAACCAATACACCGTTCCTGCCAATTAATCCACTTCTACATTCTGCGCCAGAATCGCTCCTTATACAGAACGCCCGCTCCTTCCCTGCACGGAAATCTGCTGCTTTTACATTATTCACATTTCTATTTCCCCCTCAATACTTGGGTTTAATTGCCTCCGTGGGACAGACGCTCCGGGACCCTCCGTGGGACAGACGCTCCGGGACCCTCCGTGGGACAGACGCTCCGGGACCCTCCGTGGGGACGCTCCGGGACCCTCCGTGGGACAGACGCTCCGGGACCTCCGTGGGACAGACGCTCCGGGACCCTCCGTGGGACAGACGCTCCGGGACCCTCCGTGGGACAGACGCTCCGGAAACCTCCGTGGGACAGACGCTCCGGAAACCACCTGATCAGATGGAGGAGACGGCAGAACCGGTTATCGAGAAGCCTCCACCTCGGCTTTCAAAACGGGAATCTCCTCTGATTCTAAAGAAGAAATTATCAAGTGTATTGCTGCCGTCCCTGGTCGGCCCCAGGGATATGGCTCCAGGCACCCAAAGACTCACAGGTAGAGTAGGGTCATAGAGGTCATTCCTTTGGAGGAAAAGAAGATTGTACAGACTCTCAAGACCCTCCTTTTAACCGCAAGCATGTCGGCTCTCTGAGGTTAAAATCTGGAAGAGGTTCCATTCTTGGTGCAGCTCCAAAGGTTTGTCCGCTACTCCATGTCTTTCTAACTTGATTTGACCTTCAGGAAGGTTTAGATTCCAGATTATAACCTTCTACCATTAGGGTCCATATTTCAGCCATCCGCACCTTTTCGGGATATGAAGCGGTCTCCCTGTCCGCAGGCAGATGTGTTCTAAAGCGCTAGTCTGGATTAGACCTCGTCCTATTTCCAAGATGGTTCCTCGGGACCTTAATCTGGTTCTTTACAGTCTCCGGTTCCTCTTCAAACTTCATCTCCATCTTCTGTCCCTGAAGTCAGCATTTCTGGAATCCATCACCTCTGGCAGATGCATCGGTGAGCGACAGACTGTCCATTAGGAACCCTTTCTGTGATTATTTGTGGATAAAGCGGGGCTTTCGTTGCGTCCTGAATTTTAACCCAAAGTCCTTCCAGCTTTCCCCAAGAATCCGGACGTCGGTTGACAGACATTCTTTCCATCTCCTCAGGCGACGGGAGAGATTGCGCTGCATTCCCTGGGTTTGAAAAGGTGTCTCTGTTTATGTAGGGCGAGCCCGGTCCTTTCTGAAGTCTTTGTGGCTGTCTTGGAGCGTTCGGAAATCCCAGTCGCCAATTGGATTAACAGCCTGGCATGCTGAGCCGCGGGGAAGTCTCCGCCATCCGGGTCACTCAACTTGTGCAGATTCTGGAGGACAGCCGGGGACGTCTCCAGCAGACTGTCAGCTCTTTTACGTACAGCATGGCCTTTGGCGGTTATGCTAAGAAAATGTATACAATAAAGTATAATATATATAAATGTACATTAGAGGAGCGGGGATGGAAAGGAGTGTCATGAAGCAGACATGCGCCACAATCTCACGTGTCTTCTTCTTTTCTCGTAGGATTTGGTGAATACGGCGGTCAGCACCCTGTTTTTCTTCATCGCTTCGGTAACTTTAGCCTCCATCAACCACAAGTCTGGGTCGGCGATCGCAGCAGCGGTAAGAGAATCTCTTCACTAATATTTCCCAATCAAACCCAAACTGTACTTTTAACCCTTCTGTTGCTGCGGGTCGGTGAGTCGGTGTCTGTATTATGGTTAAATCTCGTAGCCACTAACATCCTGCTTGTAGCCTGAGAGCCGCGTTACTCCAGCTGTGCAAAAAGAAAATAGCGAGTTCAGAATAATCGCCTTTTATTGGACTAACGTTCCCGAGAATCGACCTCCTTTATCGAGTCAGAAGCAGCGCTGACCACAGAGCGTGTGGGTGAGACGCGGGCGGGGGTTAAGGGGAATGATAGACGGGTAAGGTGCGGGTCACAGCGGTTTAGGGGGTCGGAGATTAGGGGGTGCTGGGAGCGGGAGAGAGAACGGCTTTCTTATAAATCTCGTCTGTCTTTAGGCAGACAGTGAAGTCTGTTACATGCGGAGAATCCAGACAAGAATCAAATCACGGAAACGTCATACGAAGCACCGGTAACACGCCACGGATCCGGTGCACATGTTTAGTCCGTGTCCTCAGTGCTGAAATGGTTAATCATCCTTATTTCACGTGTTTTTGTGGTTTGTGTGTTTTTATAGTTCCCCGTCGGTGCTTTTATTCTGAGATCCCCAATACAGCGGCTTCTGGGGGCAGTTGTTCTTCTTGTGGTCCGGCGGGGTGCAGTTGTTGTTCTCGTGGTCCGTCTGGGTTTCTGGCTGTCTGTCTGTTGATCACACGGGATCGTATACACGCCATTTGCAGATGTACCCGTGTGTGATGCGGTTCGGATCCGTCCTGGTTTACTGCTTATTAGTCTGCCCGTGATCAGCGGTTCGGAGCGTATATTGTCTGGTTCGGTCTAGTGTAGGATTGTCATCAATTAACCATTTCAGCACTGAGGACACGGACTAAACATGTGCACCGGATTCTTGCCGCGTTACCGGAGCATCGTATGAGGTGTCCGTTATTTCATTCTAATGTCTGGATGTCGCAGAACTCTCTATTTTTACAAAGAATTCTATGTTTCTTGTGGGATTAAAGTCCTGGAGGACAACAGCCCCTAAAGCTGTAACAATCATAATGTCCTCTCAGCAGCACAAAAACCACTGGTGTTACTGAGACATGGCGACCCGCTATTAGGGGTTAATGGGTTAATCCCTACAAAAGCAGTTTATAAAAAAATACTTTAAATGGTAAATTAAATGCGGGTTTGACGTGTGCTGCTGCAGAACATTTTACATACATGTAGCGTGTTTACACGCGGTACTCACCTCGGGCACCCGAATTGTTAAACGAACAGAACGGGATTTCCCCGAGGGCTCACTGAACACACATGATGTAATATATTCAGAGTAACTGCATTGAGCTGCCAGTGCCCGTCCTGGATATCCAGAAAGCCTGGCCTGGTTGTGGCCCCTCGGGCCTGGAGTCGGACCCCCCTGTTTCTAGTAAATGCCAGTCTGATCTCCGCTGTCTCCTGCCTGCAGCTCCCGGCTCTTCTCTCCTCCGTCTGTATCGAGGGCATCATGGATCAGGGACTCTATTTCTCGGAGTTCGTGGTGACCGGAGTTCTGCTCGTGATGTTCGGCCTCGGCCTGCGCACCAGGGTGCCGCACGTCAACTGCAACCCTGTGGTGAGTTTAATAAATCTCTCTGCACTCGGCTTTTACTGTAACGTGCTGTTTGGTGTGGTTCGGGTTAATGTAATCATTGATGTCTCCTATTCTGTGCAGCTCTGCAACCCAACATTTATTACGAGCCGTAATGTATGAACGCCGGCAGAAAATGCCCCCAGAAGGGAGTCGTTGGCTGATTCAGGGGCTTGTTGCTCACTTTGCCGACTGCGTGTGAAGCTGGAGTGCGCAAAACATTATCCTGCAGCCTCATGAGTAGAGAGGAAAGGGAACTTTTCGAGGCTGTACAGTGACTTGGCGCTGGCTTCAGTCTGACTGCCGACGGCTTCCTGCTCAGCGACTGCTTGGGGCTCCTCGACAGAAGAGACCTGAACAGGTAAGAGACGCGTTCCTCTCTATTTTAGATCTAATTGCAATATTCTTTGTATTCATTTCTATCTGAGGATGTGGCCTTTATTACCACTAAACATGGGGTTCGAGAGAATATTTGTTGGGTCGGAACCCCAGAAATCTTGAGCCGTTCTTGTCCGGCTACCTGCTTTACATACGGCTCCGAGCTCCTGATTCACATTTTATCTGCTTGCTGTGTGTGTGTGTGTGTGTGTGTGTGTGTATGCGCGTCGTGTAATATAATTCCAAAATAAAGAAGCAGGAATCGGCACTTAAATGGCAAGGTGAGTTTATTTCACACAGCCTGAGTGAAATAAACTCTCTTTACCATTTGAGTGCTGATTCCTGCTTTATTGAATTGGATTTATTGAAGGACTTTGTAGTATCCTGGCTTGTGCACCATCTCACAACTGAGTGAGTGTATATGGGCGTTATGTAATGTAGTGTGATATAACCGGGGTGTATATGGGCGTTTATGCGCGTTAAGTAATGTGATATTACGTGGATGTATATGCGCGTTATGTAATGTAGTGTGATATAACGGGGGTGTATATGGGCGTTTATGCGCGTTACGTAATGTGATATTACGTGGATGTATATGCACGTTATGTAGTGTGATATAACGGGAGTGTATATGCGTGTTATGTAATGTACTGTGATATAACAGGGGGGTGTGCGCGTTATGTAATGTAGTGTGATATAACGGTGGTGTATATGGGCGTTATGTAATGTGATATAACGTGGGCGTATATGCGCGTTATATAATGTAGTGTGACTCAACATGGGCGTTTATGCGCGTTATATAATGTTATATAACGTGGGTGTATATGCGCGTTATGTAATGTAGTGTGA
>VKOC01008444.1:0-11029 GCA_009364415.1 Spea multiplicata | reverse complement strand
TTCTAGGAGGTCAGAATGTTTGCTGGGTATGGGGCCCCCCCTTCTCCTGCTGTAACGACTCAAACCTGAATCAGTCGTTGGTCTCGTCTTAGATTCAGGAGCCGGATGTCTATCCCGCGCATGTTTAATACCCTCACTGTATTACCCTCTACCACCTCTGCTGGGAGACTGATCTACCACCCTCTCAGTGAAGTGAAGCTTCCTTCCATTGGGTCTAGGCCTGAGACCCTCTAGGTGCAGTAAAGTCTATAAGGGGGCAGTAGCAGAGGGGTGTAAGCAGGTCTCGTTAGTCCACTTCTCGCATGAAGTTTGTTATGGCAGCAAATCGGCTGGTTAGAGTTTGATGTCGGCGGATCTTCCCGGCAGCGTCTCGGGTGACACGAGCTCTGTCCACAAACAGAGAGAGGGAGCGGTGTGTGTGCAGAGTAAACTTACCCCCGCGGGGGCAGAAATCCACCCCCCCCCCCCCCCCGAGAATCCTCAGCGGTCTCCTCTTGGAACGGCTCCTCTATCTTCTGCTTCCGTCTCCAGGAGGAAGAGTTCCGATGGCTGCTGAAGGAGGAGGTGCACTCGGTGCTGCGCCAGCTGCGGGACGTCCTCAAGGTCGGTTACTAACCCCCCCCCCCCGAGCCGGGGCATCTAGAACCGGCGGAGAGCCGGGGCGGAAAAACCAAACAATCAAAAGCCCCCTTTATGAGACATTCATGCATTTACCGTGTTAGATGCGTCTTGGTTGATGGGAGTGAAATAGATTGTAAGCTCTGGGGGCGAGCATCTCTTTGCTGGCACAGAGCTCACGCTTGATGTTTAACCCCTTGTTACCCGCAGGACGCCTCCCGCAGATTCACTCTGCCCAGCGGAGGGGCCGAGGGGCCGGTCAGGCAGGAGAACTTCATACTGGGGACCTCCAGGTGCGTGGCGGGGTATCTGCTCGGGGGTGGGGGAGGGGCAGATTTTTATTGCCTGGGCTTTTAACCCTTTTGCTGTCTCGCAGCTCGGACCAAGTGAAGGGCATCCTGACGCTCCAAGGGGACACCCTGTGCCAAGCTGTGAGTACCTCCCCTGCCCAGCGGAGGATCCCTTTACTGTTTGAGTGATGAGTGTAATTCGCCCCGGGTTCCTGTGCATGCGCTGCCGCCTTAGCAGCCCCCCCAGTTTACCCTCCCCCTTTCCATTTTCAATCCAGGAGGTGAACCTGAAAAATCCTGCATAACAATTTCAGATCCTGCACTTCGCGTTTCGTGAGGACAAGCAGTGGAAGATGCCAAGTCTTAGGTAAAGCCAGGGGGTTCCATTCGGGTGTCCCTCGCTGCCGCTTCTGGGGGGTCCTCGGTGCCCTCGCTGCCCGCTTCTGTGGGAGGGGGGTCCTCGGGTGCCCCGCTGCCCGCTTTTGGTGGAGGGGGGTCCTCGGGTGCCCTCGCTGCCCGCTTCTGGGGAGGGGGGTCCTCGGGTGCCCTCGCTGCCCACTTCTAGGGGGGGCCTCGGGTGCCCTTACTGCCCGCTTGTAGGGGGAGCCTTGTGTGCCCTCGCTGCCCGCTTCTGGGGCCCTGGTTTGACCCCCTACTGCCTGCACCCCACTATATTCTTGCCCTTTAAGAGGTCACATTAGTCTGTTCTGAACAGATCCAGGACGCCAGGAATCACGTGAATCAGGCGATCTACCTCCTGACCAACCGCGGAGAGAACTACACCTTCCAGACCGGGGCGGAGGTGCTCAAGGTGAGCGGTCATGTGATATCTGGCCACGCCCCCGCTTGGCACGCCTCCCTCAGCTGCTGGCTTTACGGCAGGCTTTCTTTCTTTTTCCTCTAACCGGCCTCGGATGGTCTTTCTGGGTGTTAAGACCCAGGCTTTCTTTTTTCACCCCCCCCGGTATAATGGATTTCTGTCCGCGTTGTTTGTGTTTTTAGCTCATGGACTCCGTGATGCTCCAATTAACTCGAGCGCGGAACCGGCTCACCACCCCGGCTACCATGACGCTGCCGGAGGTCGCCACCAGCGGACTCACGGTAATGAGTGATATTATGGGATGTTCGGAGCGCTAATCACACGAGCGAAATAATTTGACATATGACATTTGTTTTGTTTAATGGTAAACACATTTGTCCTCGGTCCCATCTTCGAACCTTAGATTGTATCAGCCTCTACCACCTCTGCTGGGTGGCTGTTCAACTTATCTACCACCCTCTCAGTAAAGTTAAAACTTCCTTCCATCCCATCTCACCCTCTGACCCTCTAGTGTTAGATTCCGCTCTCTTTTTCCACCATTTCTCCTTAAAACCCGCTCGCATTTCCTAACAGAAAAACTTTTTAAAATAAAATTCTCTGAAATTTCTTAAATTTTATAACATTTTGTAATTTTCTCTGATTTTTTTTTTCTTCATAGAAAATGTTCGCCCCGCCTCTCCCGGCCGACATGATCCTGAACTTCTACGTTAACGTCAACAAGCTCTGCTTACTGGTCTATCAGCTTCACGCGCTGCAGCCGAACTCCACCAAGGTAACGTCCTGGGGAGGAAAAACACAAACTCGAGAACCCCCCCCCCCCGGAATGTACGATTTATTGGCTTCCCTTTATATTCCCATATTTATGGCCTCCGTAACCCAAACCGCTCATTACATCACCGTAGGACGGCCGCCTCCTAATCCAGCCGCCCCGTAGTAGTTGATACTAACCCTGCTTCTTCCGCATCTAGAATTTCCGCCCGGCCGGCAGCTCCGTCCTGCACAACCCCGGGGCCATGTTGTAAGTAAACGCCGATCTCCGTTCTTTTATCTGAAATACTGCGCTTTTTATGACGGCCGAGGATTATTTTTTTGTTTTTTTTCTCAAAAATTATTTTATAGAATATTTAATAAAACCGAATAAAAATCCATAAACGCAGCGAGAATTTCCTCGGTTTAGCAGACGAGCTTCCTTTTTAAGAACATTGTTTTAAAGTATTTATTTCAGAATATTTTGCTGAAATTATTAGAGATTATTATTATTATTATTATTAGAGGTAATTATTATACAGGTTATTATATTAGAGATTATTACTATTAGGTGATTTATTAGTATTAGGCGTTTTTTTATCATCATTATTGATTATTAGCGGTATTATTATTAGAGGTAATATATTAGAGATTATATTTAAGATGATTTTAATAAATATATCATCTAATAATAAGAGGCTATTATTATTTGAGCTTAATATATAAGTATTCGATTATATCTTTATTCAAGGTTTTATTAGTATTATTAGAGGCTATATTAGAGGTTATATTATTATTATTATTATTAGAGGGTATTATACTAGTTATATTAGTATTAGATTATATATTATTATAAGTTATTATTATTAGAGGTTGATATTTTTATTATTAGTATTATTAGAGGGTATTTTATATTAGAGGTTATATTATTATTATTATTATTAGAGGGTATTGTATTAGATTATATATTATTATTAGAAGTTATTATTAGGTTGATATTTTATTATTTATTAGTATTATTAGAGGGTATATTATATTAGAGGTTATTATCATAGCGGTCGAGTCAGGGGTTAGGTGTCCATTTTTTCGCAATGACCCCCCCAGCGGTTTGAAATCTGTTATTAAAGATATTGTAATTGATGAATGATATATATAATAAATGTAAATACTAGCGTTTTCCGTGCTTTAATGATTTAGTTTCTCGTATGACATCATAGAGCGGCTTTGCGTCTGTGAAAGTAACGTTCCTTTTATTATGTTACAGCGAGCTGAACGGCCAGAGGTTTGAGGTCAGCCACGTCCATAAGGTGGAGTGCGTGGTTCCGTGGCTCAACGATGCCCTCGTCTTCTTCACGGTGTCTCTCCAGCTCTGCCAGCAACTGAAGGACAAGGTAGAGTTTACACAACAAAGATGTTTCCGGAAACACCCCAAATTATGAAACCCTGCCAGATCCTGAGGCTGCGTACATAGAAACACAGCATCTGCCGGCAGATCGGCCCCATCCGGCCCCCGTCTAGTCGCCCGTTTCTCCTGCTGTAACGACTCAAACCTTAATCAGTCGTTGGTCTCGTCTTAGATTCAGGAGCCGTATGTCTATCCCACGCATGTTTAACACCCTCACTGTATTACCCTCTACCACCTCTCCTGGGAGGCTGCTCCACTTATCTACCACCCTCTCAGTAAAGTAAAACTTCCTTCCATTCCATCTCAGTCTCTGATCCTCTAGTGTTAGATTCCGCTCTCTTGTTGTAAAATTTCTCCTCCCCTGAAATAAATTCCCTCCTGTACTTTGTGAAATCCCTTTATGTATTTAAACGTCCCCCCCGTCTCTCTCTTCTCCCCCCCAAGCCGTATATATTGAGATCTCTGTCTTTCCTGATAAACATTTATCCTGCAGACCGTTCCCCATTTCAGTCGCCCCCCCCCTCTCTTTATCGTTCTGGAGATGGGGGTCCCCAATGTCTGACCAGAGTTCTATAAAGTGACAGAACCCAAAGTATTTTGCGCGTGACACCCCTGACGGGCCGGTCAGCGACCCCGAAGGAGAGGCTGTTAAGGTCCCTTCGTGTAATGTGATAATGATGACCTTGGTCTTGGAGGTCTTGGAGGTCCATCAGGTTCTTCAAGGCTTGGGGGCTGATGTTTGTTGTGATGACGTTAAAAAGAGCATCTGAAGAACCTGGGTCCTCGAAGGAGAAGCTGAAGGAACGTCCTACACCCTCGTGTCATTGGCCGTTAACGGGATTCCCGCTCTTGTCTTTATAGATCTCCATATTTTCGAGCTACTGGAACTTCAGATCCTACTAAGAATGATCGGCGTTCCGATCCCAAACCCGTCCTCCTCCAGCTCTCCCCGCTGCCGGCACCGCTCTTCACCCGGAAGTCACGACGGGATTATCGGGATTATCGTCCGCCCGTGGGACTCGTTTTGCCGCGGACCACTTCTCCGAGGGACGTTGCGGACCCCCCCCCTTCATTATGCATGAACATTGTCACTTTTCATTGTATGTATAGTATTTATTTACGTTGCGTTGTACAGGACATTTTTACCGCTGTCTAAAAAAAGGGAAGGTGGCGATGATGTCATAGGGCCGTCTTTGCTCACAGGACGCTCTTTGCTCCTCAAGGTTGTCCGTTGATGAACGCGGCCGACGAATTCAATCTCTTTTCAGCAATTTGTGATTTATTGACGAACAAAACCAAGGAACCAAATTCCATTTCACTTTTCTAGGAAAAAAAATAAAGTTTAAAAAAAAATCCGTTTTTTTATTTTGGAAAATGAGAGAAAAATTAACCCTTAAAAGCAGACAGGTGGAGTTGGCCGACCCCAGGACCGTCCACGTTTTTGGACTTGAAGACCCGAGATGGAACGCTGCTTGTAAATGTTACTCCGTAATTCATTTTTAATGCTAGTTTCACTTAAAAATTGATTTAAAATGTGTTAATTAAAAAAAAATCTAATGTTGTTACTGCTGTACAGAGGTTAACTTGGCCTAATCTAATGAACACACTAAGTCCAAAAATAGAATGCCTCAGGCCTAATCACCCACAGGGACCGTCTGACTAATTAAGGTAACACCTAATTTCATGTTTAGTTGTCAAAGTATTTTTTTTTAAAATAAATTAATTATAAATCGTTTTGGGTTTTCCTCTTTCTTCTGAATAACATAAAATTATTGGAAACGCTAAATCTCACAATTAAATCATTCTGTATTTTTTTTTATCTATTTTTTGGGAATGTCCCTTTTTTATTCTGTCCCCAATCAAATCATAGTTCAAGTATTTGTCATGTTTAACAAAAAAAAAATCCTTGGGCGGGGGGTCTTCTTTAGTTATTTTGGAAAGACCAAAACCTCCTATTCCTAGGTTAAAATAACCAAAAATAACCCGCTGTTACTCAATCCGCCAGACTTAGGAGCCGCATGTTCAGCCTGAAGATAAAGCCCCCCCCCCGTGAGAAGAAAGGCTCGGACACCGGCCGTTGGTGGACGACCTATGGAGATGACCGGTGAGCGGCGGCTGCCGGTCCTTCCTTGGATGTTACGGAAGTCGAGGCGCAGCTCTTGGAATGAAGTCTGGAGCTCAATGCCGGCTGCATGAGATGGACTTGGCCAGCTCTACGGCCCTTGTGACCGAGTGATCTTCATTGAGTGCACTCATGTGTCTCCCCGAGGATGTGAGTCAGCTGTCTGAGGTCAGCCGTGACATTTCATTCCACATCTATCAACTTCTCTAATTATGATGAGACCGTCATTGATTAAAATACACAATAACCCGGGTCTGAAATGTCCGGCGGACCTCCAATGAGTGGATACTCGATGCCCTGACTCATCTCTAATGGATTCTAGAAATAGAGAATCATCTACTCAATACATTGGGGGGGGGTATTAAATCGTTGTTGGATTCAGGGGCCTTCACGAGGTTTAGAGTTGATCAAACACTGGGCCTGACCTCATCTTCCAGCTCCATGTTCTCCATCTTCCAATGGAGCGGCGATATATGATGTCATATCCCGGAGCTGCGATATATGATGTCATATCCGAGCGCTCCGTGTCTTAAAGCCACACAGTGCTTTTGAGTGGAGTCTATAGAGGCCTCCATAATGTAAATGAGCCAATTGGGGAGATCAGTAACCTGGCCAATAAGCAGGGGCTCACCGGGAGGGCTGTCTGCCCCCTGGCTTTGCGGCAGAGGACTACTGCCCTAGGCCCAGGCCTGGTTGACCTAGGCCAAAATACATCACTGGGTACAGGGATTTGAGGCCCAAAGAGGGACTGGTCATTCTGAACAGGGACGCCTGGGGGCTATGCTCTCAGGGTTTGTTTTTTCCGTACACTAAAAGGTTAAATCAGAGACGCGATGAGTTTGTATGGATTTTTGGCAGCAAAGCATTCTGGGAGTAAGCGTTCCTGATGAGTTCCTCATGACGTCTAATAAAGTTATTGAATTATGGATTCATACAAATTGGGTTTCCGCTCCTCTGGGTTTATCGCGCCCGCCTCGGGCATTAACCCTCCGTTAACCCAACTCCTGCCTCTCCTGTACATTTTGACTTTAGTTACGGAGATTTTAGTCACAGTTGATATCTTTTATTGGCCAACATAGAAAAGTTGGAAAGTTCGATACATAAATTTTCAGAACCACAGAGGTCTCTTCTTCAGATGGAATGAATTTCACTTCCAAGTGCTTAGAGACCATTGGAAAAAAGTTATTATTTATTATACAAGAAAACCTCAAAAAACTATGTTTATATTGTCAGTAAAAACCAGTAGTTCAAGAATAAAATACTACCAGTATTTCAAGAATAAAATACTAGAAAATATATGATTTCAGTTGAAAAAAAACAATTAAATCTTGAAATTGTGATTTAAGAAATTTTATTTAAAAAATACTAAACACAAGCGCAAATAATAATATTTATTATTTATTATTTCACTAATAATAAGTGAAATAAAAATATTACTCATCATCGTATTCATGTATTTAGGATTAAATTGAGTTAAACGGCAGTCAATATTTTTATGCAAATAGTTGGGAAAAGGGTGATTTTTTTAGAGGCTAAAATGTATGGGGGGTTTTTCTATAAAAATATATATATTTTTTAAATTTTATCCGTCCGAAATACATTTTATGTTTGTTTGCAATTACTGTCAATATGTCTTATATAATATATTATAGAGATACCTGCTGTTACCATGACAACGTCTTACCCTCAAGATTCATAATGGCTTTTTTAGGATGAATGGTGGGTCAGAGATACATTATTTCCTTCCTATTATTTGCAGGCAGTTGTACTTTACCGAGAGGGTGGTGGATAAGGGGAACAGCCTCCCAGCAGAGGTGGTAGAGGGTAATACAGTGAGGGGATTAGACATACGGCTCCTGAATCTAAGACGAGACCAACGACTGATTAGCGAGTGAATTTTAAGAATTTGTATTTAACGATATTTTCAGTTTTAATTAAAATGATTAAAATATGTTTTGCCTGCGCGGATCCGGTCTGATTTCAGCAGGATTGGTAAAAAAAAATGTCCTCGTTCCACTGGCTTCGTGAATTATGGCTCCATCCCCATATTGTCTACGCCGACCTTCTGCTTGTAATGCTTCTGAAAAGGGGGGAAATAAAGTGAGTGAAAACTGGGAAATATTTCCCAAAATTTGCAACTAAATTTATCGGTTAACCCCGATAGTTTGCAGGGCAGCCCAGAGACAGGAGCCTCAGAAGTCCCCTTTACTCACATTAACAGGCGCAGCTCCTCGCGAGGAAAGGGGGAGAGGCGGAGGCGAGTGAGAGTATGATAGTATGTGTGAGTGTATTGTGTATTGTGTAAGAGTGAGTGTGAGTTGGGGTTTATGTTTTAGTGTATGCCATTGGAGTGTGCGTTACTGTATGGTGTAAGTGTGAGTGAGAGGAGGAGACGGAGAGAGTTTTTGTATTTATTAAATAACAGATAAAAGACCCCTACTAGGGTTTAGCCCCAGAAAAGCCCCCCGACTCTTGGCCTAATTTAGCAAAGTGCCGCGGGGGCCGACATCATTACCTTGTGCCCAGACGATTCGCAATCACAGCAGCAGCAGCAGAAACATCTGATGAGAACCAAGACGATAAGAAGCAGAACGAGTCCTGGGGGGAGACGAGAAGACGTGAGGACCCCATAGAGCGCCCCCCCCCCCAGACCCTTTCACCGCCCGCTACTAGTCACTACAAATCGGGACTTTTGGGTGGGATGTTTGATTACGTTGACCGTTGAGTTCGGCTACCTTGGCCGACGGCAAAATTAATTTCCAGACAGTAGTAGTAGTATCTGAGCTGGGATTCCCAGCAGAGGTTCTTCGTGTTCAGATGCAGATAGGGTGCAGATAGATGCCATTGGGTTTAGGCATTCGATGCCCCTGGGGCGGTAGGGCTCACAGCGTCGCCCATGCCTTTTGGTTGTTAAAAGGTTAAAAAAGGTTCATGATAAAGCGAGAGATTTTGGTTAAAAAAAGGGGCTCTGACGTTTCTTACCGATAAAGGCAAAAAATATGACAAACGCTGCGATATCCCAGCTGGACTGAAACATCTGTTTGTTGGCGATTCTCCCCAAAACGTCGTTCCACTCCGCCTCGAGCTGATCCTTAATATTCCCGGCAGACATCTTGGAGGAGGAGGTCGCCTCTGTCCTGCTTCCTGTAACACAGGAAGTTACAGAGTAACCCACGGCGACACCAAATGCGGGTTTATCGATGACATTCCCGACATTTATTATTATTCCTAAAAATACATTTTCTGAAATTTCGCTCCGCTTTCTTTTTTTACCCCAGTTGTAGTTTTTGCCCTTTGCCTCGCAGGCTTTATGGTTTTTGTTAATTATTTACGTTTATTGATGTTATTTATATACTTTTGTGCTCGGTTTGGGGGTCTTTGCCCCGTTCGAGGGGTCGGGCCTAAGGCTGCGCGGCAATGACTTGGTTAATAAATTAAATTGGCTGCGGCCTTTTCAACCCTGGTTTCCGGTGTCTGCCGTTATTGGGTTAAAGTAAATTGGGTGGGGGGGGGGGTCCGTCCCGGAGATCGAGGGGGGCTTCAGTCTTGTGCAGAGCGTCGCAGACCCACTAGGAGGAATATAAAGGGGCCTAATCCGCACACCGGCCAAGCCCCCCCCCCGTTTAGTGTAAAGAAATATATATGTTTTATGGAAAATACTACAAATTCTTTGCGATTTAATGTTTAATGTCCTCGTTTCTTATTACGGGACCTGTCAATCATTAAACAAACTCTCCAGGAAATGATCTCCTGACCGATCTTAACTGTCGGCTTCTCCCCCCCCCCGTCCACAAAGACCCCCATTCCAGAACGATCCGTCAAACTTCTCCCCCGGCCACAAAGACCCCCCATTCACAGAACGATCCGTCACAACTTCTCCCCCCGGCCACAAAGACCCCCCATTCCACAACGATCCTCACACTTCTCCCCCACACAAAGACCCCCATTCACAGAACGATCCGTCACAACTTCTCCACAAATCACCCCCCAGGTCACACTCTCCTCCCCCCCCACAAGACCCCCCATATTCACAGACGATCCGTCATCACTTCTCCCCCCCCGGCCAACAAAGACCCCCATTCACAAACGATCGCGTCACAACTTCTCCCCCCCCCCGGCCACAAAGACCACCCATTCAGAAACGATCCGCCACAACGGGGAAACATTCCATTCTCCTCTCATTCATTATTCTCGTTGGACCAAGTTCTCTGACTCCTGACGTTGGGGTCCTGGGGGCCCTCGTCGGATTCTCTTTTCCGGGTGGGGAGACATTAAATATGCTCCGAGGGGTCCTCTTATAGATAGATAACATTTTTTTTTTTTGCGGGGGGGTTGGCTCTTCTGCTGAAGTCTGGGTTAATTTTTTTCACTCATGGGCCTCCAGCCCTCAAAAGTCTAAACCCACTGTATTTAAGCAAAAATAATTAAAACCCCCCAGAAATTATATATATCTAGGTAATGACCCCAAAATGTTTCATGGTTCCTGGGTCCAGCACATCATAGGCGGTGCCCGGAGTGCCCACTGGATTTCGTGGCCCCGGAGAAACTTGGTATCAGAATATCTGTGAAGAATATAAGAATTCTCACCTCCTTCCTCAACGTTCCACCGCTTTTTTATCCCCCCCCCAAACCCTCCCTCCCGGAATTCTTACCCCCATACCCCAGGGGTGGATCCAGAGCCGGATCTCAGACGGGCACTCAAACTAACGCATGCACAAAGACACTCACACGAACACACACTAACATAGAGTAACACACCCAGACACACTAACATGCGTAGCCAGACCCTCACACTAATACAACCAGACACTCAGAGAAACACACACTAACACTAACATACCCAGTAACACAGACGCACATATTACATACTCTCTAACACGCACACTCCGACACTCACACTAACATACCTAGACACGCACACACAGACACTAACACTAACATACCCAGTAACACAGACGCACATATTACATACTCTCTAACACGCACACTCCGACACTCACACTAACATACCCAGACACGCACACACA
>VKOC01008443.1:0-18281 GCA_009364415.1 Spea multiplicata | reverse complement strand
ATGTTAGAGTATGGTAATAGATTGTGTGAGTGAGTGTGTTAGTGCATGGTGTTAGAATGTGTGTGTATGTTAGAGTATGGTAATAGATTGTGTGAGTGTATGGTGTTAGAAAGTGTGTATGTTAGAGTGTGATAATAGATTGTGCGAGTGAGTGTGTTAGGGTATTGTTGGGTTACAGACATTATGGTGTTAGAGAGTTACGGTGTGTGTGCGTGTTTTATTGTATGATGAGTGCATGTGTTAGCTAGTGATGTTAGTGTCTGTGTGTATGTATATATGTTAGCCTTATGTTGCTAGAGTGTGTGTTAGTGTATGGTGTTAGCGTGTGTGTGTTGATGGTGTTGGGGTGAGTTTGCATGTGTGTGTCTTTTTTGCGTGTATACAGTATGTGTTATGGATCTGGCAGAGAGAGGATGGGGATAAAGACCAAATGTAACGAGTGTTGGGTGATTTAGTTGAGTAATTAAGCCGGGGGCCGGGGAACGGAGCCTCCAAGGAGCCGTAATAATAAATATTTATGAGATGTTTATAATAAGGAAGGACTTCACTCCATCATCCAGGTGAACGGAAACGCGATGTGGTGAAATACCGCCCCGGGAGGACATTAGCTTAGCGCGTTTCTTATCTATTGATTATTTTACGTTCATTAATAATGGAAATATTTAGGCGATTCTGGATAAGCCGTAACAGCAAGGCCCTGACCGGAGACACTTCCACTCCCAGCGGCGAAAGAGTTAAATAAATGACATTAAATAAGATTTTTGTTGTATAATCGGTCCAGACAGATCAGATGGCAGCGCCAGCATTTTCCAATTTCCAGTTCTCTTCCTTCTCCGCGGGCTGCCTGGACCAATCAGCAACTTATTTGGGGAGAGATACCTTAATGGGGAGGAATAATCATACAGATCCTGAGCACAAGATGGCTGCTCCCATGCCCACCTAAGGTGGGTCCTGGCCAACGGGGAAGTTCTCCAACCGCGTTCCTATGAGTTCTCCCCAGTTCTCTCCCCGTTTCCTAACCAGATTGAGGAGCACTGATGCAGTGACTACAGAAATAAAGCCGAGGCAACGGGCCAAAGCCAGTAGCCGTGTGCCCCGTTCCTAAACAGTTATGAGGGTCTCTTTATGAAGGTCCAACCCTGGTCAGCTGAGCTGGGCCTGTATAATGTAATAGAGTGGGCAGAGACCCACAGGCTGGATTGGGGATGACTAAGCGACTCCGGCACTTTAAGGCCTGCAGCTGCCCAACGTCGTGGGCCACCAGCTGTTTACCAGATGGCCAGTCTGGTTACTATACCCGACCATTCTGCCACTGAAGTCATTATTTAGTGGATAAAACTCCAAACTGCCACCATCTCCGCCTCTATTACCACCTTCTCCATCCAAATTATAATACACTGTATGGACAAAAGTATTGGGACACCTGGCCATTTCACCAACTTTGATGACATCACATTCTAAAGGTTCCCCCTTTGCAGATATAACGGCGTCCGCTCTTCTGGGAAGACTGATGTTGGACGAGACACCCGACTCGCAATCTCCGTTCCAGTTCATCCCAAAGGTGTTCGTTGAGGTCGGGGCTCTGTGCGGCCGGCCAAGTTCTTCCGCCCCAAACTCGTCCAACCATTCCCACGTCTCTCAGAACGGAGATTGTGAGCCGGGCGTCTCGTCCAACATCAGTGTCTGACCTCACAAACCGCTCTACTGGATGAACGGGCAAAAATCCACAGAAACTCCCCAAAAATCTCATGAATCCTTCCCAGAAGAGTGGAAGCTGTTATAGCTGGAAAGGGGGGGGGGGTGGCTTCATATTAATGTCTGTGTATTTAGAATGTGATGTCATCAAAGTCCCTGCTGGTGTAACGGTCAGGTGTCCCAATACTTTTGTCCATATGGCGGCTCGCTCGGGACGTTTCTGATTCCATTACCGCAGCGCCATCAATTTCCCTTCTCATCAATTCTGAATGTTTTATGAAGCTTTAACATTTTGTACAAAAGAACAAACAACACCCAGTGATTTATTCCCCCCCGGGAAGGCCGTATTTAACGCTCGCTCCATTGTGGAGAGCTGCCTGCCTCGGAGTATTGACTAACAACCTTTCAGCGGTAAATGAATGAGTTCTGTTTTCTCTTAATCATGCGCTGAAGACAGCGACAGCTTCTCCGAGTAATTAGATCAGGTCCCCGAGCGGAGTAAATCATTTATGAAAGGTGCAGCGCGGAGATTTTCCTAACTGTGTCTTTTTTTACAGTCCAGAATTATTAAACATGACGGCAGACTGCTTCCTACACACTGACATTACAGCAGACTGCTTCCTACACACTGAGATTACAGCAGACTGCTCTCTACACACTGAGATTTACAGCAGACTTGCTCCTACAACAAAAACTTGGGACCATTTACCCAAAAAAAAGGGCGGGGGGCAGGAACTTTTTTTTTTTTTGCCTTCTGTTTCTTTTAAAAAACCCACCCCCCACTGAACCATTGCAGCAGACTGCTCTCTACACACTGAGATTGCCCAGCAGACTGCTTCCTACACACTGACATTACAGCAGACTGCTTCCATACACATCTGAGTATTACATACAGACTGCCTCCCTACACACTGCAGATTACAGCACACTGCTCTCTACACATGATGATTGCAGCAGACTGCTTTCTACACACTAGATATACAGCAGACTGCCTTCCTACACACTGACTATTACAAACAGACTGCTTCCTACACACTGAGCATTACAGCAGACTCTTCCTACCACACTGACATTACAAGCAGAATGCTTGCCTACACACTGACATACAGCAGATCTGCTTCCTTACACACTGACATTACAGCAGACTGCTCTCTACTACACTGAGATTGCAGCAGACTAGCTTCCTACACACTGAACATTACAGCAGACTGCTTCCTACCACACTGAGATTACATCAGACTGCCTCCTCTTACACACTGAGATTACAGCGACTGCTCTCTTACACACTGAGATTGCACAGCAGAACTGCTTTTCTACACACTGAGATTACAGCAGACTGCTTCGCTACTACACTGACATTAACAACAGACTGCTTCCTACACACTGAGATTACAGCAGACTGCCTTCCTACATCACTGACATTACAGCAAGATCTGCTTCCTACATCACTACATTACAGCGACTGCTTCGCTACCACACTGACATTACAGCAGATCTGCCTCTCTACACACTGAGATCTACAGTCAGACGCTTCCTACACCACTGAGATTGCAGTCAAGACTGCTTCCTACACACTTGCAGATTACAGCAGTACTGCTTCCTACACACTGAGATTTACAGCGACTGCTCCTACACACTTGAGATTGCAGCAGAACTGCTCTCTACACACTGAGATTGCACAGACTGCCCTCGACACACTGAGATTACAGCAGACTGCTCTCTACACACTGAGATTACAGCAGACTGCTCTCTACACACTGAGATTACATCAGACTGCTCTCTACACACTGAGATTACAGCAGACTGCTCTCTACACACTGAGACTACAGCAGACTGCTTCCTACCGCAGACTGTTTCACTAGCTGCTATCGAGACAGGAAGTACCCATGGAAAAAACCACTTAAGGCAAGGGGGGACCAATTTATTCTCCTCCATTTTACTAACTTTTCCTATTGTTCCAATCAGACTCTGACACTCAGGCAAACAGGCAGCTGGATAATGGCCCCTGGGGATGTCTGGGCCCCTGGAGATGTCTGGGCCCCTGGGGATGTCTGGGCCCCTGGGGATGTCTGGGCCCCTGGGGATGTCTGGGCCCCTGGAGATGTCTGGGCCCCTGGGGATGTCTGGGCCCTGGGCAGGTGCCCCTTTTTGCCTTTTGAAAAAGACAAACCTGTCTTTCTTCTCCCCTACAAATGCTGCCTGACCAGATCAGTAATATAACAGCAAACAAAGCTCCGTACTACTACTACTACGTACTACTTGTTATGTCCTATCTACCCATTGTACAGCGCTACAGAATATGATGGCGCTATGTAAAACAATAAATAATAGTAACTTAATGGGGAGGGATAATCATGCAGATCCCAAGAACAGGAAGTTAGGATGACTGCTCACATGGAAACACAATCACATAACTTTATTTACAATACTGAACTGTACGATGTAGACAGTCGTATAAAAACTAAAACGACATTTCGCCGTTTGTATGACGTATGTAGGTTCTTCATATTAGGGTCCCTCGTGCCTCTTGTTCTCCTTTATTTTCTCTCTTTCGTTACGTTATTTCTTACCAGAGTCCTCCAAACATCAGAGAAGATCGTTAAAAATCCGAATAACTGCTGCGAAAACGTTCTGTTTTATTGGCAATAATTATTTTTTTTTAAATGAAGGCTCAGGGTCCCTGGTGCCAAAACGCAGAAAGTAAAGCCAAGATTCTGCATATTATTCGTATATTTTTATAAATAAATAAATTAATTATTTCTAAATGATTTAAATAAAGATATTATTATTATATGGAACGGCGGCACATTTGGAGAAGCGGAGAATGTCCATTAAAACCCCTATGCCGCTCGGGCCGCCTTCGGATTCGCAGAACAATAAAACGTGTAATTGTTTTTTTCTTTCCGTACGCGACGTGATAAAAATCTGTTTTTAGTTTTTACTGCCTGCTCACCTCATTTCCTGAAAGGACATGGAATAATCCCAAAACGCTAGAATATTACGAGGTTTTTTGGCTTCTCTAACGAACGTGGAATCGACTCATTAAAAGGATATCACGGAGTTCATACTGAGTTCTAAACCTATAGATTAGGTATCATATAGAGGATTGGAAGCGCTGCGTACATTACTGGCGTTAAATAAAAGAAAATAATAATAATACTAACAATAGTCCGCTTTCTCCTCTCCTGTTTCTCCTGGCAGTTGAACCTTTTGCTGAGGCAGTGCGCTCCCATCCGGAGATTACGGGCATTGACATTGCGGGTCACTCCCAGGTGATCTCGTTGTTTGCGGACGACGTCCTCGTGACGCTATCTGATCCGAATCGTTCACTCCCGGCGCTGTTGTCCTTGCTTGATCAGTTCCAGCGCCTTTCCAATTACAAAATCAATCTGTCCAAGTCCGAGATAATGGGGTTCCATCTTCCGCCGGATGTCTCCCATCATATTCGCTCTACGATGCCCTTTCGTTGGAAGGAGGACTTCATAAAATACCTTGGCGTCCTTATTCCTTCGGATCTGCGTCAAATTAAGGCCCTGAATTTTGATCCTATTTTGGCGACTCTCCATGCCGACCTGACTAAATGGGCATTCCCCCATGTGTCGTGGTTTGGCAGGGTGAGTGTCCTGAAAATGAATGTTCTTCCGCGTTTCCTCTATCTTTTTCAAACGTTACCCATTTTCCTTCCCCGCTCTTACTTTCGCAAATGCCACAGTGCCTTCATCCGCTATATATGGAGGGGTAAGCCTGCACGGCTTTCCTTCTCTTATTTGACGCGGCCCAAGACGTCTGGGGGGTTGGGGCTTCCCGACCTGGAACTATATTGGAGGGCTGCCCATCTCCGTCGGGTGGTCGAGTGGACTGTCGGCTCCAGTCGGCCCTGGCTTCAGATTGAGGCTGCGGCACTTTCGTGTCCCCTTGCGGTTCTCCCCTGGATCGCAGACCCACAACGCTCTGTCTCTCTGGTGCCTCACCCATTAATTACGCCTACCTTGAAAGTATTCAAGAATGCTGAGCGGCTTGGTGGCATCTCGCCGTCTCCCTCCCCTCTGTTTCCCATCTCGGGCCATCCGGACTTTCCGCCGGGTGGGGAGGCTGGCAGAGTGTCGACCCTCCACCCTTCCTCTGTTTCCGTTCTTAGGGTGTGCCATCTGACTCAGGGCTCCGCCTTTCGGCCGTTGGAGGACTTGACGGGCCTTGCGTCCAACCCTTTTCAGGTTGTCTTCCTGTACCACCAGATCAAGCACTTCCTGATGTCCTCCGGCGCGTTTGCTGGTGGATCGCGTGCCCTTACTGCGTTTGAGAAACTGTGTCTGGCGGACAGGGTGCCTCCGCACCTTCTTTCTGCCCTCTATGCCATCCAGATTGCGCCGGCGATTCACACTAAGCCCTATTATTTCAGTCTTTGGGAGGGGGACCTCGGGATCTCCCTTTCCCTTGAGGAATGGGAGCGGTCTCTTTTGATTGCTCACAAGGGAACCGTCTCTAGCAGAGTGCAGGAAACTCTCTTTAAACTTGTGACCCGATGGTATAAAGTTCCCGTTGACCTCCATAGGTTTCTTCCCCAAATTCCCCCAACGTGCTGGCGATGCCACAACTCCCTAGGCTCCCTCTACCACATCTGGTGGTCATGTTCAGTGGTACAGCCTTTCTGGGATACGGTTTCCTCGGTCATCCGCGATGTGTCGGACCCGTCCTTTGTAGCCACCCCGGCCTCGGTGCTGCTGCACCATACCACTGTCCCGTACAAATCTTACAAGGGTTCCCTTAAATTTCACTTAATTAATGCGGCTCTCACTACCCTTCCCAGATTCTGGAAGTCTGCCTGCCCTCCCTCTGTGTCTGCCTGGTTTCGCCAGGTTGAACTCGTATATCACATGGAGACCCTTACGGGGGCTGCAAGGGGCCAGGAACACTCGGTTGGGCTCATATGGTTTCCCTGGCGTGCATATGTCTCCTCTCTGTCTGCCAGACCTGACTCCATGGTGCCTTGAGCCTTCGTCTGCCTCTCTTGCAAGTGTGAGGTTTTCATTGCCAGCCCGGACTTTCTTCTTCTTCTTTTGTTTTGTTTTCCTTTTTATGTTTATCATATTCGAGCTATACGCGCGACTACGCGTTTTGTATCTGCTCCTGTTATACCTGGATCTTAGAATTGCCTGGTTTTTGTGGCCGGGCTCATTCCTACCCTCCATTTGTGTGAATTTACCAGGTACTTCTGTTATTCTGGTTAATGTTATTGTTCTTGGTGACAACCCGCTCTTACTCACTGTTTATAGACTGCGACCGTCTTTGTAGCACTTATGTTTGATGGTTCCTTACGCCACATTATGCATATGTCGGAAGTCTCGCACTCTCATGCATGTTTGGGCATGGATTGCTCTGTGCCTTGTCGTTTACCCTATTTTATGTATACCCTGACTGTATAATGCTGTTATTGTGATTTTGTGCTATGATGTTTCCTCTTTTACAATAAACGGTGAATTGAAAAAATAATACTAACAAATTAATTACAAAATAATAATATAATAACATAATATTATAATAATATTAACACTAAATATTACACAATGATAATTATATGGTAATAATTACAAAATAATAATTATTATAATAATATTAACAATAATACTACAAAATAATAATATAATACTAAATATAATAATGCTAACAATAAATAATTACACAATGATAAAATTACAAAATAATAATAATATTAACAATAATAATTACAATGATAATATTAATAATATAACAATATAATAATTATAATAATACTAACAATAATAGTTACAAAATAATAATAATACAAAATAATAATAATATATAATAATATAACAATAATAATAATATAAAATAATAACTAATATAATATACTTAACAATAATACTTACAAATCATATATAATAATAATAATACTAAACATAATAATACTAACAATAATAATTGCAAAATAATATTAATATAATTATATTATACTAACATAAAATAGCAAATAATAATATAATAATAGTTATAATAATAACAAAATAAAATAATAATATAAGACATATAAAATAGAATCTTCAACACTTTTACAACTAAATGCTGCGTTTGAAACATTATTCTCAGATCCTTTAAAGAAATAATTATATACTTCCATCTCATATAACCCCCCCCCCCAGCTTCCGCTACTAGAAAGCAGGAAGTGCAAGCAGGAAGCATACTCCAGTCAGCAGCCAATCATGTGCATGCTAGCAAGATATCAGTGTTCAGATAGTATGCACGTGATTGGCTGCCATTCAACCTTCCGGGGGTCGATAAACAAAGACCCTCAATTGGGTCATCATAACATCTCTTATTCAGGTGCTGATAAAATGTTATATAAAAATGGATATGAAATGGTTTATAAATGCATATAAAATGCTTGTTAGGTTCATTTTATAGGGAATATGTAGCCGTTTAGAAGCACCGAGCGTTGTTGTGACAATAAAGGGCCAGCTGTCTGGAACGTGGCGACTGGGGGCGGATTTACACCGCTAAATTTGAAATTATAGATATATATATATTTTTTTTTTTAAATGACAAGGGCGTTTGACAAAGCGTTTTATTTTTAATCACTCAAACAATGTAAAAATAGCCGTTGTCTTCGGTCGAGAAGCAGCTGAGAATCCTTAGCTCCTCTTCCAGGCGCCAATCGCTGAGCTGGCTCTGAGTTTTCCCACAATGGAAAATTTTAAGAAGGATCCGCCGGGAAGAGGAGCCATTGACGTAGCTCGGAACTCGACTGCTTCTGTCTGGGAATCACGGCGGATTATAAGGCCTTGGTTCAGGCCCCTTCCTGTCTCCGGAACCACCCCCATGTGCTGCTAGCTCCTCCTCCCAGACCTTTCCAATGGAGAGCTGCAAGCGAGCAGCCTTGAGAACCGCCCCGGTATTTGCACCGATAAAGTGGTTCTGTATGATAATGTATCAACATATTCACTAAACGTTGAGCCATGGCCAGTTTCGCTTTGGAGATATTTCATTAAAATTTTTAGCAACAATAACAAAAGGGGAGAGATTAATGGGGAGGAATAATCCTGCAGATCCTGGGAACGGGAAGTTAAGATGGCGGCTTCCATAATAGGCTAAAATGTTCAAAAAAAAAGTATAGACTTCACATTCATTTAATATACCTCATTCAGCGTAATTTCGACCTACATATTACGCTGGCCGAACTGCAAGTAAGTGTATGGAGCAAAGTGAATTTTGGGAGTAAAAAAGTTTGTTGCCATTTTTGGCCACGTGCCTCATAGTCATGAACCGGAGGGGTAGTTTGAGTAATTTATATTACTTTTATTATTATTATTTTTTAATTTGTTTACCTACTCAAAATTAATTTATATTTATATATTTATTTATATTTTATAAAAAAAAAACATATTTTTTAAATAACATTTTTTTGGGCTCATATCCAAGGTTTTAACATTATGGGGGGAGAAATAAGAGAAATAAATTGACCTCTAAAAAATATAATGCAAACGCTCTTAATAAGAGTCAAGGAAAATCAATAGCGAGAAGCGAGGAAAGCTCTTCAGAAACACTTTGGAGAGAAGGAGCGGCGGAAGACGAGGTGATAAATATTCATTAGTTGCAGTTACTTGGCCTGCGAGACAAGCAAACAAAAATGAATTCCACTAGAAAAGGTTTTAAGACCAAATCCTGCCTCCTTTATATAAAAGCTATTTTTTTAAAAAAAAAAAAGCAGAGAATTTCAGGTTCGGGTTGCACACGATGTTTGTTTGTAAAAAGCGATTTTTCTTGCAATTTTTGAAAAGTAGTCACCGTAGCAACAAAGCGGAATGGCGCTGATTGGTAGAAGAATTATGAATATGTGATCGGGGGCAGGACCCACTGTTTATAAGGGCGTGGTTTACCCCAGATGGGAGGGGCATGGGGCAGGCAGCAGGGGTGTATGTCACAGGGCCAGGTTTACTGGAGTTGCCCCGGACCTCCTGTCCCCGGGCAGAGACAGGCAGACAGGCAGACACTCTGGGTCGGGTCGTCTGGGGGCAGTTTGCACAAAGTGTTTTGTTGTGTGAGGGTGGTTTGGAGGTCTTTGTTAAGGATTGGTGGGCGGTTTAGCCGGGTCATGGAGCGCCTCTGTGTCCTGTTTCTGTTCTATATTTATTTTATTATGTGTTTTATTATATAACCGGCCCAGAGACTGAATGTGGCTGCATCTCAGGCCCTTCAGAGGAATAGTCATGTAACCCGGCGTGATCTTTTAATCGGCCAGGACCTGTTTGCCCAGACGGCAACCCCACTACAGGGGGGATAACACAGGTGGGGAAACCCATTGTATCCCTTAATCCCCTCACCTGATCCCTTCCCTGTGTACTCCCCGAGCTGATGGGATTTGGGGTTGGGTGTGTAAGAATGTTAGTGTATGTATGTAAGTATGTTAATACAGTATGTGTGTAAAAATGTTAGTGTATGTATGTAAGTATGTTAATACAGTATGTGTGTAAGTATGTTGGGGTGTGTGAGTTTAAGTATGTTAGTGCATGTGAGTGTATGTATGTTAATACAGTATGTGTGTGATGGAGTGAGTGTGTGTGATAAAGTGAGTGAGTGTCTGATAGAACGTGTATGTGAAGAGTAAGTGTGATAGAGTGAGTGTGTGTGATAGAGCGAGTATGTGTGTGTGATAGAGTGAGTGTGTGTGATAGAGCGAGTATGTGTGTGTGTGATAGAGTGAGTGTGTGTGATAAGGTGAGTGTGTGTGTGATAGAGTATGTGTGTGATAAGGTGAGTAATAGTTATATTAGTTATTTGAATATGGAGACACGATCAGGTTTATTTATAGAATTGTACGATGCGTGGGCCGACAGCGGGCCGGGTCCCTTCTTGTGGAAGGTAGTGACCTTGAATAAGGAGAGGCCACCAAAGCTCCTTATCTCACGGGGGGGGCGGCCACTAAATGCAAGTCAATACATTTCAAGAGCCATTCAGCCGTGAATCCGTAACGAGCCCGGGAGACCTCGAGCCATTGATTTATAGAAGGACAATCTCATAACACTGAGAGCTGAGCCTGCACAATGTATAGATCAATCAGTGAGGTGAATGAACTATACATTATACAGGACCTCAATAACTGATTGAGGTCGGGGAGCTGGAGAGGCAACTCACCCACGTCAAAGAAGTCTAACGCGCCTCGCATCGCTTGTCCATAAACTCAGGTCTGGCGTGATTTACCCTTCCATTGAGTGAGATCTTGGAACAGACGCCGTCAATGGGGCAAATTGCGTTTGTTTGCCTTCCTTTACTCCCGAAAAAGGCACAGGACCCTCAGCATCCTATTCCGAGCCCCCTTCATACCTCACATGCATGGTGGTCCAATGGGGCCAGCCAGAGATACCTGCTTTATGAAGAGCAGATCCCTTGCCCCCTCTAGTGTATCTCTGGCTGGCCCCATTGGACCACCATGCATGTGAGGTATGAAGGGGGCTCGGAATTGGATGCTGAGGGTCCTGTGCCTCTGCATAGTCGGGTAAATATCATAAGTCCAGTTCCTTTTAGGACTTTTATAATATATATAAAAAAATTATATATTCTCGATCTACACGATGGCTTCCATCCCCGTCAGCACAAGGTGTCTGCCGTTTGTTTGATGGCTCCTTCAACACCGTTTGGGTAACAACCTCATCGAGCCAAATACCACTAAGACTCTACAGTCCCTAAAACTCGAGCTGAAGTTCCCATTGATGTCCCATTGAGACATTTCCCACACCCCGTGGCCATGAGTAGATATCAGTACTTGGAGAAATATTCCTTCAGGGATACGACTTGTAAACTGCTTTTTTTATTTATTTTTTAATAAAAATTAAAGTAAATTGAGAAAAATTTCCCACGCGGAAAAAAAAATGTAGATAAAAAATCTAGAAAAATGGTTCTAATGGGTTCCAGCGCCTGAGCGTCTCCGAATAATCTGCGGTTTCCTTGAGAATGATTTACTGTAGGAGATACGTTATGCCCCCCGGGGGTCTCGGTAAAAGGCAGCCAGGAATGGCTCATTAGCAAAAGGTTATTAGTGACTAATAATGGAATTATATAACTGGTGGGATCGGACTAATGTGTTCTTAAAAAACCCCCCATTAAAGAGCCTGTAATCTTACGAAAAAATCTTAATAAGAACTTTAAACGTCCGTGAGAAGTTTTACTTTACTGAGAGGGTGGTAGATAGGTGGAACAGCCTCCCAGCAGAGGTGGTAGAGGGTAATACAGTGAAGGTATTTAAACATGCATGGGATAGACATCCGGCTCCTGAATCTAAGACGAGACCGACGACTGATTAAGGTTTGAGTCGTTACAGCGGGAGAAACGGGGGAGACGAGACGGGGGCCGGATGGGGCCGATCCGCCTGTGGGTTCTTTGTTTCAATGATTTTTACTAGATATTGAATGTATTCCGGATGGTGTGTAATACAGCACATCGCTCGAGCGTGGTCGTTGTGTGTATGACATAGGAGCGGCCATCATAACTTCCCCTTCTCAGGATCCGCAGGATTATTCCTCCCCATTAAGTTATCGCCCCCCCCCCCATTGGTAAATTGCTGATTAATTGCTTCACATAAGCATGCGTTAGGAAGCGGCGGTTTATGCCTTTTGCCGTATTACCCATCAGCCCCGGACCTCACCCTCCACGAGTGGAAGCGATAAAGAATTCCCCCGACTAACGAACAAGAGACCCAACTTCCATTTAACGAAATCATTAAGTTCCGGGAAATCCTTTAACGCCGACAGCTCCCCGTTCATTTACTCCGTCAGAGCGCCGCGGAGGTGAGCGGCCCATTAGCAAGGGGTTAATTGCCCTCTATCGGGCGTCTGTACCAACAGGATGAATTGGGTGTATGGCGGGGGTAATTAGCGCAGAACGAGCGGACGCTTCTTTCCATCACTGCCCGTTCGGCGACGATCTGTTTTTCCTAATTATCATCTTTTAATGACCCTCGGACGCCGATCAAACGGCCCGCGAATGACAAAAAAAACAGATGCTGCTATATGGCGGATGAGGACCTCATTGCGAGTGTTCTCGGCCAGGATTAATTAAGGCGCGCCAGATGGCGTAACAACCATCAGGGCGCGATTATATAAAATTAGCGCTATGATCCGGCAAATTAATTTCTGTATCTGAGAACCAGAAAGCGGACAAAAAACAAACAAACAAACAAAAATATATAAAAAAAGAAATGTTTAACCACTGCTGTTCAAATAAAACCGGGAGAGATAGCTGACGGCCCGACGGCCTCCGTCTCAGATACGGCACGCGGTGGACTGATAAAAAATAAAAATGATTAAAATCTGATGAATAATAATACAGGAATAAAAATCTCAAAAAAGAAAGTAATTTGAAAAAAAATTAATTAATTTTATATATTTTAAATATCTAAAATAGGCTATATGGAACGTAGGTAAAAAAATATATTTTTGGTCAATTCAGGTCTTTTTTTTTTTTTTTTTGCCTAGAAGCTTTATGGGCGAGGATATGGGTGGTGATTAGATGCCAATGAGGGTGTGGCTAACTGCACCTAGGGGTGGGCCTAGGCACATATAGGGGCAGGGCTAGCCCCTAGTGAATGGGAACTGGGTGGGGTGTAGGCGGGGAGAGTGGGCGTGGTCACACATCACACCCCTGGCCAGAGAAAGATGGATCTGACCCGGAGACTCCGCGTTAAACCTATAGAGTCCCCCCCGTTGTGTGTAAAAGCGTTACTGACCCCCGATGTCTCTGCGAATGGTACCTTACACTCTGTACAGGAATGTGACGGGACCTAACTGAGCGTCGGGGCAGTTTGGAGAAACAACTGCCCCCCCCCCCAACAAATCAGCCCCTACTCATTTTCCTTTTAAAGACTGGATATCTCGCGGAGGATGTGTTTGGAGACCAACGGGGCCGAAACTCCCAGGGTTTTAGGGAGAGCCCTAAAGGATGTGTTGTGTGAATGGGGCGCACACATGGTTGTTAAGGTTGTGTTGATTGTTCCCCTGGAGTCCAGACTCCGATCCGGACAACGTAATCTCCAGCCTCCCTTGTGAGGTTCCACTCAATCTTTGAGATACGTATTTGCGGATGGGAACAGAAAGTGTGTGTGGGGGGGACAACCCTTACCCCCCATATTATCACCCCGGCTGGCTATTAGTGGCCTCAAGGATACACAAACCCCGTCCTTCACAAACACACACGCGTATACAATTGTGGGGCAGAAGCAGCAAATCTCCTCCTGACACAATCCTGGAAACTCTTATTTACCCCGTTTCATTTATAAAGCTGTAGAACCCTGCGATCCCCTCGTACCCAGCAAACATTCCGAGCTCCTAGAAAAGAGGGGCATCAGGGCAGGAAAGAGGGGCATCAGGGGAGGAAAGAGGGGGATCGGGAAAGAGGATCAGGGGAGGAAAGGGGGACACAGGAAAGAAAGAGGGATATTAGGGGAGGAAAGAGAGGCACAGGGAGGAAAGAGGGGCACAGTGAATTGAGGGTTAAAGAGGGAACTTCTGATAGCTGTGTAAACATATTTATCGGACGTCCTCCATTAAAGTTCATATTAAAAGCCTAAATGTTCCTTATCGACATAAAACGACGTCTCATTATTATTTCGGATTATTTCAGAGCTCTCCTCCCCCGACCGCCGGGTTCTTTTATGTCGCCGAGCGCTCCGGTTTTTCCGAATTAGTCTGAAACGTGCCTTTTTGGGCGCGTTCTATAAATAGCCGATTCCTGCTTCCCGGCCGGAGGGGCCGCGCGCGCTCTCTGCATTAGGTTCATGAATCCATCGAGCAGAGCGCCGAGCGTCTCTAACAAAGGCGTTTGTGTTAAAAGGCAATTTGCGGCGGATCAGAGCCGGCCGTCCGCATCGTTTGGCAACAATAGCCGAGGAGCATCTGAAACGCGGCTCTGTTACGTAACAGTAACCTAGATCTTCGCCGCGTGAAAACAGCAAATATCTCTACATGTGGACGGTCAGCAGGCGGCCCGGGCGGACCGTCTCGTGCCGGTGGCCCACAGGGCCACATACTTAACCATGCTGATCGGGTTCTCCAGGGCATCACGCCGCCGGGGGTATAAAAACCCAACCTGCGGCCATGTACATCCAGTCAGTGGCCGAACATACATCGCTTGGCAGCTGCTGGCCTTAAGGTGACATGACCACTTAGTCATCCCCAGTCCGGCCGTGGCCTTTATCCAACTGGAGGGTGGAATAAAGTGAGCTAGGGGAGCCCAAACTCATCATGGTATACTCAGCACATGCTAGTGCCAGGGCTCGCTCACGCAGGAGCCCATGCGCAGAAAGTGATTCCATGACTTGCCAGTTGGAGCCACAATGTGTCTCTCCTGTACTGATGAGGCTACTTCTGGCAACCTGGAAGCCTCCATGAGATCAGAACAACACACCAATGACATCACAGAACAAAATCCTGCAAACACAGATGCCGCAAATGGCGACTGATGCCCCATGCGCAGGCCAAAAATGGGGGAAAGGCGGCTTCACATCTGAGGCATCTCACATCAGGGCTGGGGCAGACCAGCCGGGAAAGACGACGCTCAAGGGCAACAAAGACAGGACACTGTAGGCAAAACAGCGTTTCCTGCTCTTCTCAAACTAATGGCTACCTGCTAACCACCCATTACTAGCTACTCTACTTATGAACTAATTATTCCTCCCCATTCCAATACTCTTACAATAGTGGAAGCTCGACTCGGGCCGAAGGCGAGGATCCTTAGCGCATCCCCAAACTGCTCCAAAGTTTGTCTTTATTACTAATAAACAACAGTTTATTCAAGAGAGAACATCCCGTAATGCAAACTGATAGCCACACGCTGTCTCGGCTTCAGGATACAAGCCAGGTGTCAAGCGCCAGATGCCCCCCCCCTCCCCCGTCATCCTCCGGACGGGAATCAGAGAGTAGAACCTGAAAGGAACATTTCATTAGTGTCAGGATCGCTCGCGTCACTTGGAACACAGAACCGGGATTATATAGCGTGAATAAAAAAGAGTGCGCGTGAATGTCCAGTGGGTCCTAAGCCCTAATTGGTTCGATTAAATGTCAATCAAAATAACTCATAATAAACCTATGTCTCCTTCCGGTTCTGCTTAGCCCTTTTTTTTAAATTAATGTGGCCTCTATCTCCATCAC
The DNA here is from genome assembly GCA_009364415.1 of Spea multiplicata. Classification (NCBI taxonomy): domain Eukaryota; kingdom Metazoa; phylum Chordata; class Amphibia; order Anura; family Pelobatidae; genus Spea; species Spea multiplicata. Next base: position 2,433 of record VKOC01008443.1, on the reverse strand, counting down.
TCAACGAGTCCTAATAAATAACTTATTATCGGGAAGGTCTAATGGTTCGTTTAGACAGACCGAGAACATAAAGGTCACGGAATTAATTCTAACCTTTGGTCTCCATTGATCTTGGATTGTGATTAACGAGCAGACATTTTTTTTTCCTGTTTTTGCACCTTTTGACGTGAAACCTCTTTTCATTTTTGATGGTTTAATTTGCATTTGTTCATTGTTTTACCCCAACCTGTTATTTGTCGATCCGGACGATAGGAAGGGTGTCCCAACTTGATGGGAACACCAACGTGGGGTCAAAAATGGTGGCTCGTTAGATCACGTGGTCAAAAAATGTTAATTTATCCTATTATGTGTCTGTGGCCTAACATTGTACAGTTCACACATTATTTTTTACCGCTATATAAATGGCGGTAGGATTTAGAGCGTCAAAGGTACCGCTCTAGGTTTACGAAGGTCACCACCAGCCTCCCTTCCAGGAAAAACAAATCTCCATCCTCACTTGCCTCCCTTTTTGAGCCTGTATTGGCATATGACATCATAGGGAAGCGGGAAATATATATCAGCCTCAGGGGGCTAAGAGTCGCCGCTCCCTTGGCCATTGGACGGCTCTGAGTGAACCTGGTGGCAAAAGAGCAAAAAGATAGCTTTAGGAACGTAGAATTTGCTGGCAGATAATCATTTATCGTGTTCCGCTTAATGTGTCGCCACCTAGTGGTCAGCAGGGGTCCTGCAGCTTTCCTGCCCTATGAAGGCCCTATGAAGATGACCTTTGGTCCAAGCCTTTGAGAGAAGACACCTGGGTACACAGTAATAGTTTTATTAATATTATCTTTATTATTATATTTTATGGTTTGACTTTCTACAGAGACCAAAAAAATGCTATAATGACTATTCCCGGAAATGATTTACATTAAAGTACACCCCCCCCCCCCGGGGGGGGGGGCGGGGTGGAACGCGCATCAAACAGCCAGTACCACTGATTCATAAAAATCCTATTAGTGCCATTGATTTTATTTTCTCTTTTAACAAACTCCTTCCCTACAGATGAGACATCGACAAATAGCTACAGCAGTTTCTGATTAAATTTTTAAAAAAAAATAGAATTCACGGAAACTTTTACTTTCTAAACCCACTCAAAAGTTTGCAAACCGAAGAGCCAAAAATCTATTAAAAGTGCGATACCATTAATAAGGGTAAGCAACGTGAATAACGTACGGCGCACTTGTAAGTCGTCTGGTGCTTAACCTGATGTCCTCTCTTTGTTTTTATTTCTACGTCTATATTTATAGCCGTGGTTGGCAAGTTAAGGCATTTGGTGAGCGCCGTAGAGAAATGGGTGGCAGGAAGACACAGCCCAGTTGAGTTAAGTTGGGAAAATGGTCAAAGGTCTAGCGTTCTTCCATGTACCTCTAACCCTGACATAATTACCATTCTTCAGCATTCTTGATACTCAAGGTCAACCCGGTTGTCCAAATCAAAGAGCCACCTTGCGGTGCTCAGCCTCAGGATGTCGCATGGGAGCAGACCAGATCTCCATTGATTTGAAAGCTTCCTGAGCTGGTGACTGGAGATCTTTTAAGCCATCCCATTATACCCACTGACAACAAAAGAGGGACATTGGGGCTATGTGGGACATTGCTAGAGAGTCTGAATACTTGGACTGTCCAGAACAAAATAGGACACTTGGGAGCATTTCTGGGAAATCTCTGAGGACACAGAGAAGGAATAAGATGGTAGACAGGATGGAGGACACACGGAATTGATGTGAGTGTGGAGATAATGGATCACAGTGTGTTCAGGATAAATGATATAGATAATTTGGTAAAGGGATTAGAGTGTGGAGAGAACGGAGGGTATGGAGAAAGCATTACAGCGTCGACAAAACGGAGGGTATGGGGAAAGGATTCGAATGTGGTCAGAATGGATGGCATAGGGAAAGGATTACAGTGTGGTCAGAACGGAGGGTATGGGGAAGGGATTAGAGTGTAGACAGAACAGATGATAGAAGGAAGGGGTTCATGTGTGGACGTGATGTAGGTAGGGCACAAAGCTTACAGTGTGGTTAATTTTTAGGATATAGAGAAGGGATTAGACTGTGGGCTCGACGGTGGATATGGAAAAGGGACTACAGTGTGAACAGATTGAGGGAAGGGATTACAGTCTGGACAGGATTTTGGATTCAGGGCAGGGGTTAGAGTGTGGCCAAAATCTAGGGAACAAGCTAGGGATTTAAGTTGGGTCAAGATGGAGGATGCAGGGTTTAGGGTACAGATAGTGTGTAGGATAAAAAGTGTGCACAGGATTGAATATACGAAGAAGAAATCAGAGTGTGGACAGGATGTCTGTAACAGGGAAAGGATTAGAGTGTGGACTGGATGTAGGATATAGAGAAGGCATTAGAGTGTGGACTGGATGTCGGCTAAAGAGAAGGCATTA
>VKOC01008442.1:0-15254 GCA_009364415.1 Spea multiplicata | reverse complement strand
CCTCCAATCTATCTGATAAATATCCGCTAAAAATTAATATAGTGACCTAATTACTCAGTTTGACAGATGACTTAATCAAGTTCATCCATTATGAGTTACCCATACCCTGTTCAACCAGAAGGCAAAAATAAAAAAATAGACTTTTATCCAATATTCTCCTAAAAAACCCTTCATGACCCCAAAGGCTATCAGCTTTTGCTGCGATCAACATCTATAATAAGTTAAATTATTATTTTTATGACATTTTTTCTAGTTTTGCCTGAATACGTAAAGATTATTAATCCCGTTCATTCTGTGTTTGTCACCCTATTACCCCCTCTCTGGTCTCTGGCCTGATGAACCAAATTAAGCTCAATTTCTCAAAATTTTAATAATTTGATGGTTTTGATAAAATGTAACATTTTCCATGTAGATATTTTGCCTGCAGTACTCCCCCTAGCCATCTGATTTTGTGGGGGCGCTGTTTAGCATCGCTCTCAAAGTAACATTGTGTCCCAATTTAAGGAACCTGTTGTATAAAGCAAATTATGTAAGTGATTTATTGTTATATTTTTTATGTCTTTCTCCAACTATCTCTCCCCAGCATGGTCCTAGCAGTTTACTTCTACCTCCATGCTGTTTTTTTGCCAGTCTCCGTTGCTCATCCTCAGCCTTGCGCCCTCTCGAGTCCTCAGCAGAAGGGGTATATACAAAATGGGGATTTAATGATGGCCGGGTTCTTCCCAATACACACGTCATGGAAGTATAGGAATTATTCATTCAAAGAGAAAAGCCTGCCCGTTGCCTGCGAATTGTAAGTCTCATTCATGGAGGGACCTCTCGTGTTCCTTCTATTCTGTGCCGCCATCTTTATTAGATAATATTCAAAGTGCGAAAGGCATGAAGTATTCAAGATTGGACACTCCAATGTGTGGTGGAGTCTAGCACCATCTAAAAGGACCAGGTCCATGAAGGTCCAAGGTCCAAGTTCAGGTCCATGAAGTTCCACCAGTCACAGTGAGGCTCAGAGACCTCGACACCAATAGATACTCGGCTAATAAGAAAAGATACTAAAATGTTATTATTTTTCAATTAATAAATTCAGTTCCTAATTAGATGTCATCTGTTATTTTATGTTATAACGAAATGTTGATACCATTATTATGTAGAGTGATTCCAAAATTGTGTTTTCATGCTTTAAAGATATTTGTGTTATTTCAACTGAACATTTTTACTTTGTCTGATCAAAAAAAAGATACTTTTTAAATGATATCGTTAAATATTATATTATATACTCATGTAAATGGTGAGGCTAAAGGCGAACTGTACTACTATGATTGGACATTCTCTTTATAACAATATTATTACAATAATTTGGCTATGACAAATATTGTGTGCAAGGCGGAGAGGTGCTGCTGGATAGTGTTAGATGCATTTTTACATTTCCTAACTGTATTGGTCTCTATACCACTGCTGGAAGGCTGTTCCACTCATCTAACGCCCTCTTAGTAAAATAAGACTTCCTTACATTCCATCTAAGCCTCAAAAAATATGTTTTCCTAACTAAAACTTTAACTTTAGTGATCTATCCAAGCTGTCCCCAAACATATTACTTTGGGAAACCACTGATCTGGACGACTAGAACATTTTTGCTGCCGGATGATTAGTAATGAGTAATTAAAATAAATGGAAATTTTTTTTTAATGTCCTTCACCGGTTTTCTCTCTTCTCCAGGTACAGCACTATGTCGTACAGCTGGATGCAGACTATGATATTTGCCATTGATGAAATTAACCAGAACCACAATCTGCTTCCTAACATCTCCCTGGGGTACCATATTTTCGATAGCTGCGCCCACTTATCTGAGGTTCTTTCGGCAACCTGGCAGACCCTTTCTGGAGAAGACCATAGTGTTCCCAACTACCAGTGTCAGCCCCGCGTGCCCCTTGCCGTCATCGGGGATGCCTTCTCCACAATGTCTATGGCAATGGCCACTCTACTGGGTGTATATAAATATCCTCAGGTAAAAACACGGACGAACAACAAAAAACCCTTTGTTTGGTCAAGATCAAGGTCTTTCTAGTCCGTTCTCCTACTCCATTTTCCCGTCTTTCTTTTACGCCTCCTTGATACTTCTAACCTACATTTTTAAGAGGATGTTACAATGATAAAATATGAATTTAAACCTTTTATTTTTACAATTTAGGATTTTAAAGGTACTGCATTACAAGAGCTTGCAATCTAAGTGAAATCATCTATATGATGTAGTAGCCTTTAATGGTTTTTAGGACAATCGGCCCGAATGTCGCTTCCATTGTGCATACATTATGTTGATTTTAATGTATATTTTTGTATATATATATTTACATATTTCTTTTCTGAGCTCGTAAACACCATGGGTTTAGGATTATTTCAGGTATAAAACTGTAAAATGTAGAATTTATGAGAAGCAACATATCCCCTTAAAGGACCTCTTTAAAATTTGAAGAGCGGAGAAGGGGGGAATAAGTTTGGCAGGGAATTTTACATGATGGAAGGTGCATGAGATAAATGAATATATTGATGTCATGGTGGACCTCTCTACTCACCATGGTGGACCTCTCTATTCACCATGGTGGACCTCTCTACTCACCATGGTGGACCTCTCTACTCACCATGGTGGACCTCTCTATTCACCGTGGTAGACCTCTCTATTCATCGTGGTGGACCTCTCTATTCTCTTACGTGGCCACCAGGTGGGAACAAAGGATTCTTCTTCCAGAGGTTGAAAAATGATTAATTCATAGGTTGGAAACATAATTATATGTTGTCTTGATATTAATCGAGCTCCTGTTACGTCATGTGATAACTTAATAACATTGGACATTTGTCTTTATCCCAGGTGAGCTACACTGCTTCTGCACCCTCTCTCAGCAATCGCTTCCTCTACCCTTCGTTCTTCCGCACCATCCCCAGCGATAACGCGCAAGCTCTTGCCTTGGCCAAGTTGGTGTCATTCATGGGATGGAACTGGGTTGGCTTGCTGTCTCTTGATGATGATTATGGAATTTTGGGGGCCCAAATTCTGAAAGAAGAACTCCAGAAATTAGGAGTATGTCTGGCCTATCACGAGGTGTTCGGAAAAGGAACGTCTCCCGAAAAGATGAAGTCCATTGTAGATATCGTTAGGCAATCAACTGCTAAGGTGGTCATCATCTTCTCTCGGGATCCCTTTATAAACATGCTGTTAGAGCTTTTGGAAAATAAGGACCACGGGAAGATTTGGGTGGCCTGTAATGGGTGGTCAAGCTCCCCAATCGCTTCTGTGACCCAGTTTAGCCGTACAATGATGGGAACCCTGGGCTTTTCCATGCATGAAGCAGAAATAACGGGATTCAAGGACTTTTTACTTTCCATTCGCCCATCGACTGCCCTCCCAAACGATATCTTCATACAGGCGTTCTGGGAAATTGTACACGGTTGCCGGTGGAATGATGCACAGAATGGGAGTGGGCTGTGCACAGGGGAGGAAAAACTGGAAAGATTCACCGGCAAAGATTATGAATTCGATGAGTTTGACTTCAGGTTCCACTATACGATATACAATGCAGTGTACACGGTGGCCTATGCCCTCCATGCATACATGAGTGCGTGCGGTAAAAAATGTAGAGATTTCCGAACCATTAAACCATGGCGGGTAAGTAAATGACGAATATATCTTAATATTCATTTCTCAATTGGATTTAGATTTATAGTGTCCAACTATTTTTATGTATAAACACTGTTTATTAAAATACTTTGTTTCATGAACATGACTATGTCTTCTCATTTTTGGGGTATTTAGATGGGCGTTAGCTGCCCTCAACCCCACCTACAGCACAACACCTCCACCTCACACTCACCCTGGTCTCTGGGTAGCTGACGCTGACCAATGGAGCTCAATAAGTTATTGTTCAGACCCAATGAGTCAGGAAACGGGTAACTGGACTGCTTGGGACAGGAGAAATGAAGGATGGAGACACCAGAGATGGAGAACAAGCGTGACCTGCTCTTAGGATTGTGCCCATGTAGCATCATGGACATACCTGGGAACTTGTGGGGTCCAACTACCCAGACCCACTGAAGTCATGGGTGGTCCCACCGAGATTGGTGGGGGCTTCCACCGACATTGGTGGGGGTTTCCACCAACGTTGGTGGGCGTACCCACTGACATTGTGGGAAACACCCCCATTTAAAGGGAAAATGGGCTTTAAATGGGGAAAGCCCGGCTTCTCCTGGAGTCTCTGGGTAATTCTCGGAGAGTTCCCAGGTATGATCATAAGAAATAAACGTCTAACATTTATGTTAAATTCACCAGTCATTTATATTTTAAAACAAAGCAAAGGTATTTGATACTTATACTTGACTGCATATTCAATTCAAAGATAAGTGTAAATTAAATTAGAAGTTATTTCTTTCCTTATTATGTTCAAGGCATTCGTACGGAAATTGTGGACATTTACTTTCATTAAGAAAATGTAGATTTTATTTTTTTTCTTAGAGCAGAAAGTGCAGCTGAAATTGTAAACTTCTCAGATGCTTATGATTTTTAAATCTCAAATCAGTTCAACTTGTGTTAAATTTGGACACATTGAAAAATGCACATCCAAAACATTATGTAGAATGGAAACCAGGGTTCCTGATGAGCCTCTTTCTCTTCTACTGCGATAGGTTCTTCATTACCTGAAAGACGTCTATTTTGAAAACAAGATGGGCGATGAGATTTACTTTGACCAGAACGGAGATCCGCCAACCGACTACGATCTTGTGAACTGGCACCGGACTTCTGACGGTTCTATTAAGTTTGTGAAGGTCGGTAGATACAACATGCGAGAAACTGAAGGGAATGAGCTAAGCATCAACATCTCAGCCATCCAGTGGATTACAGGAGACAAGGAGGTAATATTTCTGGACAGGGATATGCAAGCTTTAAGTACAATGGGAATTTTGATAAGTTCGCTCATTCTGCCATAATTTTGTATTGAGAGATGGGACAGATAGCTTGGGCTGTCCTCTCTCCATATATCCAATATGTCCTTTCTTCTTACCCTTTTTTTTGTCTGTCCCTCAGATCCCTCGTTCCATGTGCAGTGAAAGCTGTTCTCCCGGATTCCGGAAAGCTCCTCAAAAGGGTCGGCCTTCTTGCTGCTTTGACTGCATCCCGTGTTCAGAAGGAGAAATATCCAACCAGACAGGTACAGCCAGTGCCTATATATATATTGCTTACTTTAATTTGTAAACAACATTAAGTGGGTTTTTTTTCGTGTACAGACAAAATGTAGGAGTTTTGAGACTGATTTTATTTAATATTCTACTATCAAGCACGTTTAAGATTAATAAATCTTGAAAAATGTATGTTTTTCAGATTCGAGAAACTGTTATGCTTGCTCTGCTGAGACATGGCCCAATGAGAACAAAACAAAGTGCGCCCCAAAGCTTATAGAGTATCTCTCATTTTGGGAACCATTGGGAATGGCCCTCTTTTGGGCTGTAATCTTTGCATCATTGTCAACAGTGACAATCTTGTGCGTCTTCTACAAGAACAAAGACACAGCCATTGTGAAAGCCAACAATCGAGATCTTACCTATGTCCTCTTAAGTTCCTTGAGTCTGAGTTTCCTCTGTTCTCTGCTGTTTATTGGGGAGCCTCATAGATTAACTTGCATTTTCCGCCAAGTGGCTTTTGGGGTCATCTTTGTCCTCAGTGTTTCGTCCGTCTTGGCCAAGACCATCATGGTTGTCATTGCTTTCAGCGCTACCAAACCTGGTAGCAACATGAGGATGTGGCTGGGACCCAGAGTCCCAGCATCAACTGTGTCCATCTGTACCCTTCTTCAGATCTTCATCTGTAGCTACTGGGTACTCACATGTCCTCCTTTCCCTGAGAGAAACATGAATATCAAGGTAGGCGTGATAATACTCCAGTGTAATGAATGCTCGGACACTTTGCTGTGGTGCATGTTGGGTTACATGGCGTTTTTAGCCTGTGTCAGCTTCATGGTCGCTTTTCTGGCCAGGAAATTACCGGACAGCTTCAACGAAGCCAAATGGATCACGTTCTCCATGCTGATCTTCCTGAGTGTTTGGATCTCCTTTATCCCTGCCTACCTAAGCACTCAGGGCAAGTACATGGTGGCCGTAGAGATATTTGGAATCACATCTTCCGGCGCTGGAGTTCTAAGTTGCATTTTCCTCCCCAAAACGTACATAATATTATTTAGACCCGACCTCAACACTCGTGAGAACCTTCTTGGAAAAGGGTCAACTATGAGAACAAACATGTAACTTCCATCATTGTGAAGAAGATATTTTCATATATTACATACAGAGTCACCCGCAGATACGTCAATAGACAATAATAATATGAATTATAAAAAATTATAATAAAATTGTTGAATCCTCTGCGTAGTTTATATGTGTTTCATATGTTATTGAGTCATTCTGTATAGTTCATAGCTGAGAACAGTCCAAGACACAAACAGAGATTCTAGATTTTTACCACCATTGGCCAAGTTCTTAGGCCGCACAATGAAATTGTGCGTTCGAAGTATCAGAGGATATCCCCAATCAGCATTTTCATTTTATTTACCTACTTTCCACCCCGAAAATAATAAACATGTTGAGTTGCATTGTCCGGAAAGGCCACCGGATGGTGCTCTAGCTCAACTTATTGTACGCCAATCCATTCTTCTGCACATTATTTATTTTATATAGCAGTGCCCTAATCCTCGAGAGTCTGATAACCTGGGGTAGCTGGGTGGCTGTGTTATATTTGATCCTAAAGGCTACATCCAGCCAACAAACAGAGAAGTGTTAGTAGAGCGATGAGTAAGGAAGATAAGCCTGGCAGCTTCATTCATGACTGACAATAAGGGGGCAAGATGGGAATAAGGCAGACCAGCTAAGATTGAGTTGCCGTAGTCAAGAGGAGAGATGATGAGTGCATGAGAGGTTGAAGATGGGGTGTGGGGTGGTACAGGATGGAATTCATGCCTCCTATAGGGTATCTATATGTGTATTAACTCCCAATTCCCTGCTATGAGGGGCATAGCGGGCACTCTACAACTCACAAGGCTTTATTTATTACAATTGCACAACCAAACCTCTTGGTTAACAGTCGTCTGGGGACCGCCATTTTGTTTATTTTTTTTAATTTAATTGTTTATTAATTTATTTTAAATATATATATATGTTATGGTGTTGTTCAATAGAAGGTGGCAGACTTACAAGTCACTTCACTATACCCTGGATTATTGCATTAGCGACCCACAAAAATTAAAATACATAGGATTGCGAGAAAGACTTTGGACTAGGATAGTGAACTGGTTAAAAGCTGGAATACAGCTGTGAATGGAATGCTTCCAGTAAGGCAAACATTTTGAGTTGCGGAACCCAAGGGTCTCTCCATGGTCCCATTCTTTTCGATGTATTTGTCATATCTCTATATGTGTGAAGGACACACAATGATGTAACTCAATTAACTCAGGAATAGGTTACACTGTCCTACAGAGGGATTAAGACAAAAAATAGGAAACTTTCCCAGGTACGTAAAACATAAAATGAATGGATGTTACTGGAATCCCTGCCCATGGTATCTACCACGCAAAGGGATCTCAACCCGGATGAGAAGAAGAATCAGACGATAACCATGATAACCATCTGACCCTGGGTTCCATGAAATGGATCCTATGTGGAAAACATCTCTACTTCCGTCCTGATGACAATCGCATCTCAATAAAAATGACTGGGAGTGGGATAGACATACGGCTACTGAATCTAAGACGATTAAGGTTAGAGTCTAGATGGGCCAAATGGGTCTGATCTGCCGGCGAAATCTATGTTTACGTGGGGAACATGTGGGATTATGATTTAAGAAGGAGATCAGGTGCCCAGACATTTACGTATGACAACTTTTATTATGAATACACAATAAATGCTGTAGTTATCAGGCTTAGCTTTTGTTTCTTCAATTCCTTAACCCCTCGTTAAGGAAACGTACGGGCTCGCAAAACGTTGTCTTTCATGGGTTTTAGGACAACGGGGAAAAAAAAGCAGAAGTGTAGAAAGATAACGTGAACCGGTGCCAGCGAAGACCAGGGAACAAGCGGTACATTGATAACCTGGTAGTCGCTGAACGACCGGCTGACGGTAGCTTCTAGCAGAGATCATTCCTTCGATGTTTCCTCCAAACATGGAGACAGCGATTAGTTTAGCTTTAATCTTAATATCCATTCAGGGTAAGTCTATCTCATTTTTTAATCGTTCACTCTTTTCATCTGTCTTAGGAGGTTATGTTTGGAATCTCGGTCATTGCCCGTCTACCATACTCGATAGTTTAGGGCAGAAAAGGTACTGGGGTGGCTTGGAGAAGCGATAATGTTCTGTATATTAGTTAATGCATGCTATACGGGGACTGCAGCAGACATTTTATTTCATTTATTTTTTGGCTTTAAAAAGGCAAAACCTCAGTGGTGGATACTGTTCCTATATTGGGTTTAAGACAATTTGCCTGTTTGCACTGCCAGCAAAACCTCTAGTTTCAAGAATTCATAATATAGGTGACAAATTAGGCAAAAATGCTGCAAATAAGGTAAGATTAGGGGCATTCTGAAAAAAATAATAATTACAATTTGTAATGAGAACCCCTAAATAGCTTGTCAGTGCCATCTTTACACCTAAACAGCTTGTCAGTGCCCCCAGATTGTCCATCTCAACTTTGCCACAAAGCAGCTTGTCAGTACCCCAAAGAGCCTTCCTGTGCCATGTTTGCTGGGAACGCCCGGTACAATTACTGGATATGTAAAAGGATGTCATGTTTGTCCGTATAATTGCTTTGGTACAGAGTGACGAAGGCCCTGTGTGGCTGAAACATTGGCAAACTAAATAAATACTGGATTTTTTTTACATTACCTATCCTTATATGACTCTATAGGGACTCCTATATTTGATTTTTTTTTTTGATGTGCCCAACTCTTTTTCTAATATTCGCGGAATTTAGTCCTTTACAATCCTGCCCGGATGTCTCTGTCTGGAGGAGGTTGCCTTGTGCCTTGCCTGAGCCAGCCAAGTATACTGTATAGTTAAACCAATGAGGTGACCTTCAAGAACTGACAGACTAAGACAAACCCATACATTAGGTGGAGAAGGCCCTGCTCGAAGCTTATGAAGGAACGGGGTGAGGACAAACATAAGGAACAGAGAAAGGGTGAGAGGTAGTGTGGTGGTTGTAGCAGCAAAGATGGTGCGGCTTTTCTGAAGAAGTGGGTTTTGAGATGTTTCTTGAATGTCGGGAGGGAGGGTGAATGCTGAAGGTTCGGTGGGAGTAGATTCTAGAGATTTGGGGGCAGCCCAAGTGAAATCTTGTAGATGGAAAAAAAAAAGAGGTGATAAGCGAGTCTTAGCCCTTAACGTAGGGATCGAGTAGGAGAGTATTTGCTTATGAGGGCAGTAATGTATGGAGGAGCAGTGTTATGGGGGGGGGGCAGTGTTATGGAGGGCCTTATACATTAGAACAAGGATTTAAAATTTTCATTCTAAAGGTAATTGGGAGCCAGTGGAGTGTTTCACAGAGTGTAGAGGAGTGTAGAGGAGAGAGTCGAGACAGTGGAGTGCCAACCAGAAGAGTGTTGCAGTAGTGAAGATGGGAAATGATAAGTGAATGAACCAGAGTTTTTGTGAATTCTTGGGTGAGGAATGGGCGGATACGAGAGATGTTTTTTAGGTGCAGGCAGCAGGATCTGGCGAGGGACTGAATGTGAGGAATGAAGGAGTGGTTTGAGTCAAGGATGACCCCAAGGCATCGGGCCTGGTTAGTGGGAGAGATAGTCGTGTTGTTAATGGTGAGAATGGTGGAGAATTCAGGTAGTGGAGTGGAGATGGAAGGAGGGAAGATAATGTGGAACTGCCACTAGCTAGGACATAAGCCCCGCCACTGTTGGGACTGTGATGGCGCAGCTTGTGACTTTTGGCAGCTATGGATGTCACAAGACCTTATCCATAATCCTTTTAAACACGGCCATGCTTGAATAAATAAAAGACCTAACTATTTAAAGCCCCCTAGGCCACAGGTAGAGGGATTATATGACATCTCTCTCTACAGGAGGAATCAACGTTGACCAATATAAATGCTGTATCGACCAACTAGACTCTGTTCAAGCGATAGAGGGAGGTTCTGTTACAATTCCATGTAACTTCACATATTCTGAGAACTTGGAACCCATCATTGAGGTACGAGTATATTGGAGAGAGGGAAAAACCAGCCCATGTGGAAGCAATCAGTTCATTTACAATCACACCGAAAACTGGACGCACCCAAACTACCGAGAACGGCTCTCCATGGAGGGAAGACCCAAGGAACTTAAGACAGCTGCTATCAGGATCCAGCAGCTGAGAAAAACAGACGGTCCAATGTTCTGCTGCCGGGTGGAATTGGCAAATCCCGAAAATCAGATTATATATAAATGGCAGAATCGTCATGGGACATTTCTAAAGTTTCCAGGTAAAGTAAGAATAGGGTTGCAACTAAACAACCAAATAGTCTGTATATGCTTAAAGTAGCGAAATATATAAGTTTCAACATTCTGATACCAAGCTTGGAAAGCAGCCTGTATCCTAGGACGTGCAGGCTGTTTTCTCCTGCTTTATGGGATTTCTTTTTGCATCTGTAGATGAGACCTGGCTGGGTCAGTTGGATGCCGTCTCCGCGATCGAAGGAGAAGACATCACCATCCCATGCTATATTAATAATTACCCACAAGATGCTAATCGGACAAGCGCCTACGTGACGTGGAAAAAGGGAGACAGCGACCTGTGCAGAGAAAATCCAATTATCGAAATATGCAAATCGGAGGATAAATCGAAGTGTAACAGCCGCTTCTCGGTCTGGAATTCGTCTGCTGACGCCTCGTTGCACATAGTAGATGTAAGGACGTCAGACCAGGGCCAGTACTGCTGTGAAGTTGCGATAAATAGATCAACGTACGTTAACGCTCACGGCACAACTTTGGGTGTTGGAGGTAACTATTCCGAGGGATGTGTTTGTCTATAGTTACTACAGGCCAACCAGTATCTACTCAGGCAGCCAAACCTCTTCTGATTTCTTTAAGTCCTCATCTTGAAGCCTTTAAGGTGTCTATTCAAAAAATACCAAATTCTTTCAAGGCAATATAAATGTTTCATATTTTCGGTAATTCTTATTTTTACTAACATATTTTGATCCTGTTCCTGCATAATTGGGTCCTAATGGTTCTTTGGACCATGTGAAATGGATCCATACCTCCCAAGAGCCCCTGCTTAGTTTGGCCAATCCCACTTTGGGACCCAAGTCCCCCTTTGCTCGTTTAATGTCCCTAAGAGCTTTACAATCCCACTCTTTGGCCTCTTGAATCATGGGAGAAATGGCACAGTTAGTTTTTGTTTGGACAATGTGGTGGCTGTATGAAGTATTACAAGTAACAGTCCCAAAATCCTAAAAACCAAAACAGTTGGGTATAGGTCCTGTCCCAAAGTTTACGTACAACGGGCCATAGAAACAGTGTGGAGAGGTGGCAAAGAGAGAACTCCTATTGTAGAGGACTGAGAAGGTATGAGTTTTTGGATAGTAGGGAATGAAGGTATTGAGAGCTTCACAAGATGTGAGGTTAGATGTAGCGCTGGTTGAGATAGACCAGGAATGGTGGATACAGGAGATGACCTGTTTTTGATAAATGAAAGTTGAGATATGTTGATAACAAAAATGTTTGCTATGTATGTGTCTTTGGAGGTTCTATGAGTACTAGATGAATTTTTGACATAATGATTCTATAACAAATCTATCTTTTCAGATAAAAATACATCATGGGCACAACTCCAACAACCTCAAGAATCTTCCGCCACATTGGGAGGCTCAGCTACCATTCAATGCTCATTCAACTCCTCCAAATTCGAAAACCTTCTATGGTTTTGGGTCTATTGGAGAGTTGGAAGCCCCAGGGGATATTATTCCTACCACCCTTCCCAGAACATGGTGGATTCCAAATACAAGGACAGGACCGAGCTAAAAGGGCAAACAGATCTCCACATAAAGAGGGTGAAGGACACGGACAACGACACCTATTTTTGCTTGGTGATGATAAAACTCTGTTCAGGCGACAATAAGTACAACACAATTACTTACATTGGTGAAGGAACCAGACTGAATGTGTCAGGTAATATGAAGGTATTTGCCCTTAGGGCAGTTTGGGGGCAGTTTTGAATGTGGACCAACCAGGAAGGTTCCACTGGTTCACATGTCATTGTGATAGGGTGCTTATGAGCGTTGGACTGCAGTAGACAGTCCTAGAACTATGAAGGTGTCCCACATATGGTCAACCTCATTCCGGTACCATGCATAGATTATACAAAGCGTTCTCAAGAGATAGGATGAACCCAAGAGCAGGTGTAATTGGTTTTATCCTTAAGGCGATGCCAACATTTTGAAAGAACGTTGGCTTCTTTGTAAATTTTGCACGTGCCTCAGATGTTAATGGAGTCATTCTCTCCAGGAGCAAACGGTGCTGGACACCTTGAGGAAGCGGCTTGTAATTTCTGATTACTTCCTTAAAATATTAATAGCTGAATAACTGTGACAAACACAGCTTCCTTCACTGCCAGCTCATTATGTGGTGAACCAACTCAGATTTCATAGAGTTAACTTTAATTTTTTTGTCTTTAAGATACAAAGTTGCCGACAAACATAAGCCAAGGAAATCCCGGCATCTTCACCCCCACACAAGGTTAGTGACACTGTAGTAGACCTTATAAACCTTTTTTACTCAAGGTCCTTTTGTTTCAGGCTCATTTAATGGAGGGCAACATGGCCGCATGGTGGTGGTGGTGGAGGAAAATTATCTAAAATAAAATATAATTATGATGTCATGAGCCAAACATTCCATAACGCATACTTGGTATGAGCCTGGAGAGTCATACCAAGTGGGATCCCATAAATGGCCAAAGGGAGGGTTGTTGTTGACTCTGCCCACTACTTCATATATACGTGATGACAAAACTTCGATTTGGTATGAATATTTACATTAAATAATGATGTGCGCATCAAATATCTCACCGCCCTTCCTGTGCCGTGTGGGATGAGGTGAATCTAACATTAAAATGCATTTAATTACATATTTTATTGTAGGAATGGTATATGTGGGCTCTGTACCTCCCTCAGGGGTATTTCATTACTTCTCAAGCCCCTCCAAAGAAACAAGAGGCACTCCTTGACCCCATCTTTAGTTAATCATGAGTCTCGGGGACCCTTGTTTTCGTGTTTTGTATCATTTATTTATGTATTTATTTTAACCATTTTTTTTACATTCCAGTACTGCGAGTCACGGTCCAAATTGTCATTCAGCAAGCATGACCTTGACTTCAGTTAATTATGGTCATTTGCGTTAAGCCTTAACTTGACAGCTGGCAGCTATCTCTTTTACTTTTTCTCCGTTATTTCAGGTTTTTGGGAGGCTTATAGCACATTTATCATCGCCTCGCTCAGTGCTCTGCTCATTGTGATCATCCTTTGCGTCATCCTGATCTTCCTGAAGAGGAGAGGTGAGACAACCCTATCATTTTGAGAGGGCAGTAGTGTACAATGTAGAATTTCCTTGCAGACCGTGATTCGTTGGCTGAATTGTCATTCTTTTAACAAAATGGAGGCGAAGGGGATCTTAACGAGATCCTCTCTACATTTAAAAGCCAAAGTGAGTGAGCCTCATGGCAGAAGATGTGATAAGCCGCTCATCAACACCTGGTCTCAGCTGAACGTATGGCTAACCACACCCCTTGTATGGCTGGCTCCACCCTCATGCATGCTTACCCCACCCCCTCCTGAACTGACTCCCTTAAAATGGGAGTATGACAGGTAGCCTGCTCTGCGATATCGGGGAACTTCTGGCTCGGCCACCTCGGAGCCCTCATTGGTGGGACGGTCTATTGAGGGGTGGGGCTATCCATGTACATGGGCAGGGGCTAGCCCCAGATCTCTTAAATCTGTATGTGTTTGGGAATGGAGTAGGGTGGGAAATGGCCATGCCTAAACCCCGGAGACAGACCACAGTGACCCAGTTATGCTTCATCCATTCTACAATGCACAGCGATCATGATAGAACGTGGCTAAGGGCGTGGCTAAGTGAGTGGCATTGCCACCGGGGGCCTTTGACTTTTTTGTTGCCCGGAGGCCCTTGATGGCCTCAGTTCGCCCCTGGCTGGTACCTTGATGTAGTTCTTGGTGAGAAATAGGGGAAGTTGTAAATATCTATCGTGTTGTGTTTGTTGCTTGGAAAAGGGAGAAAGAAGAGATAGAAAGAGATAAGCAGCTAAACAGAGAGAGGGGGAAAGAGCGAGAGAGAGAGAAAGAGAAAGAAAGAGAGAGAATAAGTTGGAGAGAGAGAGTTTAATAGAGTAAGAGTGAGAGAGAAAGAAAGGATTAGAGAAGGGGAGAGAAGGTCAGGACAGGAAATTGATTAGGTAATGCTGGTTATGCCACCAGCTGCCACAGATCTCAGCTTCCATGAGCTGAAATAGCCATTTATTCCTAAGTGAATATCACCAAAATAATTATGCTAAATTAATTTAGTTCATTAACCCCTTAATGACAAAGCCCGTACATGTACAGGCTCAAAATGCATTGTTTTCAATGAGTTTAGGGACTGCCCATTGTCCTTAAGGGGTTAAAAACCAACCCCAGCCCAACCTCGCAGCCACACCTGGGAACTTTCCGGGGTCGGGTGCCCAGAGCTCTCCTTCTTCTAAAGGAGAAACTTCATGAGGGGATTGAAGTAGCCCAGGACACCATTACATGTATGGGGGGGGGTAAGGTGGGGAGCGGATGTGGCTAAACACTTCTCCCTGCCCCGGAGGGGTACCCTGACACTCAGGAAGGGGCAATTCAGTCTTACTGAATCTCTCCACGGCTTTAATGCCGATCTGCTTTACACAGAGACGGTTTATTTTATTATTTCAGTTGTGTAAAACCGACGCACGGGGATCACAGCTTTCTTGCCAAAACGACTGACGTTGACCAATTTATATTTCTTTCAGGTTTCGTTTGCAGGAAAAGGGTGAATGCGTGAGTGCAGTCAGGAAGAAAAAACTCTTTCTATAGCAAACACAGCTATCTCCCAATCTGTCTCTCTCTATAGCAAACACAACTATCTCTCTCTGTCTCTTTCTTTAGCAAACACAGCTATCTCTCTCTGTCTCTCTCTATAGCAAACACAGCTTTCTCTCTCTCTCTCTCTCTC
>VKOC01008439.1:0-21567 GCA_009364415.1 Spea multiplicata | reverse complement strand
AGATCCAGGTCCCCTGCATCGCTGCGGGGGATCTGGATCTTAGTCTCATCGTCAGACCTAGTTGAGGTCTGATTATAAGACGACCCCGATTATAAGATGAGGGGTATTTTTCAGAGCACTTGCTCTGGAAAAAACCTTGTCTTATAATCGAGCAAATACGGTATTTTACAGGGTTGCACAGCTCCTTATATAGTTTTTTTGTTTCTGAATGTAAACAATAAAACATGGTCCTACATGACTTGTAATGTCCCTGGTATATCTTATTGAAGAAGAGATCAACTTCTGTTAACTCTCCTTTTAATGAATAGATTAAAACAAAAATTGTTTCTGAAATGAAGACTTCTTAGGCTATTTGACAAAGCTTGTTCTACTTGTCTTCATGCAGCTATTTCTCCACAACCTGTTCTAAAACACATGAGAAAATAACAGCCCTAACTATGTCCCATGTATCAGCAGGTGACTATGCCCTCCATCTGTGGATCTGTGAACTATTGAGTTAATCAGAGAATGTGCCAGGCACTGCTTGTGAAATACAAATATAAACACTCTTCATGGCAACTAAAACAACAAAATAGTATAAAACCACAAATAAGACATTTTTAAAACTACCTATAGCATGTGATTTTTGTTTATCAGTATAATTGTTTGGGAGTTATTTTGTTACATTTGGGATAAAGGGATGTGTCTAATTATGGCTCAACTAGCCTTACCTAGTCAGTTTCTGAATATTATTTTGTTGCGACTACATTCACCCCTATCCTTTGCTCTCTGCAATATATACCAGATTTACTCCCCAGTCACAGCCCCCTTGGTTTACAGGGGTCCTGGGGACCTCTGCTTTTTTTGTCTCCCTTATTTATTAATTTCATTATATTTCTTCTTTGTAAATAACTTGCGGGGGATGGGTGTAATCTGTGTGCGTTTCAGGCAAGAACATATAACTTGACATTGCACTTGCACAATTTGAAGCTGCAACAACAGATCAGTGAATTAGTATTACCATGTGCGATTGGAGTCTAGGTTGGTGTAAAGATACTGTTCTTGGGGTAAAGTACAGGAAATT
The DNA here is from genome assembly GCA_009364415.1 of Spea multiplicata. Taxonomy (NCBI): domain Eukaryota; kingdom Metazoa; phylum Chordata; class Amphibia; order Anura; family Pelobatidae; genus Spea; species Spea multiplicata. The sequence continues at coordinate 20,504 of VKOC01008439.1, read as the reverse complement.
TTATGGACCTCACTGATTATTGTTGTCAAATATACCTCAGCCTTAAAGGGTTAACGTGATATCACCTTTGCAAGCTCTAGCATGCAGAGCCCTTTGCACCAAATTACCATATGAAATCTTTTGGCGCTCGAAAATCATCGTGCACTATTTACCGAAGGCTTTCTGGTGGAAATCAGGGCCAGAATGAATGCCATATTTACTAGATTCGATTTGCACTTTTGTAAATATTGTATAATGTTTTTGGGAAAAGTTTGCTGCTGTTACTCTCATTTCATTGGAGCTCAGTATGCTCCTGGCTTTCAGTAGAGCAGAGGTCTAATGTCCTAACGTCAATAGCTTAAGAATGCAGTAAAATGCGCTGCGGCCCATGGTATGAATTTAAAATGAAAACAGGCCGCAATCTCTTAACTGTAATCACGTTTATATCTCTGTTCAGTCTTTGTGTCGTGACTGTAAATTTTCCAAAGGCACTCCCTTCTAGCTTTCAAAAAACTGTATGATGAAATCCTGTTTACCTTTGGGAGCATTTTATAGAATTGTGTAACATAAAGACACAATGTAATTTACTTGAGCAGACGCCAAAATAGGCATTAAGTAACTTATTTTCTCTAAAATGAATCAGGCCTAAAAAAGACTACATACTTTTCTCCAGCTGTTTCTGGGCTACAGCCTTTGGCTGCCGTATCCAACTAGTTGTTGGCCACAGAAACAGAAAACATCTCCACAGTATTTTGGTGGGCTTGGTATATTAAGGAGGTCTGGCGCATGAGCTAATTTGTACTAAATCTCTTGGAATAATATTTTCCTATAATCCCCTAGAGCTTGCCGAGTACAGTTAAAACGGGTCAAGTTTTGAGTACAACACCTTTCAGGAAAAGCACCTTACACCATTACCCCATTCAGCTAAAAATTCACGCTGCCCCCCCCCTCTAGGACCTTTAACAAATATTACATACCAAATGTACATTAAAAAAAAAGTTACATTAACCCAGTGGAATTATTTTAAGATATCACATACCATACGTTGCAAATGGAAAATGAAAATGCAGTATTTTTCTTATGCTATTATGATCACTAGTTGGGGATTATTGTGCTAACAACACGTCATCCAAATTAGTTTCAACACGTGAAAAATGTAGCATAGACCACGCCACACGGTTCCATTATATTACATACAAAAAAATAAGTCATTTCAACGTATTGATGAATCAGCAGAAGCAAGAAGTACCACATCAAAGATATAATTTCATAAAATATAATTCACCAAAAGACTCCTTGAAAGGAGTGGTTTGATCACCCCGGGGTTTAGTGGGTGGCTCTTTTGAAACACTGGATTGCTACATTGTACAATTGGCTACAGTGCGATGGACTATATTATGTGGCAAGATGGTGGTAACCATTCTTGGCTAATGAATTTAGTCCATATAGCTGTAGATTTTCTTTTCTTTTTTTTTTAATGCCCCAGACAATATCCTGTTGATTTTAATATTTGTATAAATAACACTGTGGTGGCTTCCAATGGCTTGAAAGCCGAGAAAGACATAATAAATTGTTTATAGGGTTATCATTTTGCTCAGCACGATATCATTGACTTCCACATGCAATTTTCATTCCTTTTCTACAATATTTTTGTGGTTTGCTCCTTTCCACAATTACAACCTATTGTCAACCCTATGGAACACTATTCAGCTCATATCATACCTGCTTTGTCCAGACCCAGATCACTAGGCTGCCCGAGCAATTCACCTTGTGGCGATGCCATGATCCTGTTGAAAATGGATGGATTTTATGCTAGGATAGAAAGAAAAAAAGGTTTGATCACAGAAGAACCGTGATAGACACATTCACAAGAAAATGTTTCTTTGTTAATTCATGACCCCCAAGCATCATCAATACAAGAGCATTCTTGTTTTAAATCCACTGAAAGCCATCAACCATCAAGAGTCATCAACTGCTCCTTTGCTGTATCCATGTGGATGTCGTAGCACTATCTCAACTTATCTTATTGTATTTCCCCATCTATCTCTAAAACCAATGCCTGTAAGCACCTCTAGCGTCCATCCTTTTTCTCAAGCACCTCATTGTTAACTCTCGTTTCTGTTGAACTTGTCTCTACTCTCTCCTGCATTTATCATATTCTATTTCCATGTCTTGCCACATTCACTTATGTAATATTTCTCTAATCTCCTGCCTTTTTACGAAAGATACCACCGAATTTACTTGGCTCCTAAAACCCTCTTTTATTTGGACCTTTCATGCCTCTTCTTCAGTATACCGATCTTGTCAATGATCCAATGCCACATCCCCTCTTAATTACCCCTGCTGCCTTAGGTTCCTCTTACCCTTTAGATTGCAAGCACAGCTACTTACACCAAATTACCATATGGAATCTACTGGCACCATTTAATAAGACATCATTGACCAAAACATATCCGGTACAAGTCATGGCCAGAATGAATGCCATACCTTACGGTTTAACACATTTACAAATACATCCAAAATGGGTTTGTTTCACATTTATAAAAGTTTTGTAAGCTTGTCCTATTTTTTTTTGGATATGCATGACTTATCTATAGTTCAGGTTCAACTTTTTTATTTTCATGGCATACCATTTTGTCCTGGCTTTTCATTTTGCTGCATTCTATTAGTCTGAGCTCATTCATTCTCACATAGTTCTTAAATGGGACATGACATTACACAAACATTAAAAAACTATCAGCAAACATCTGGAAAAAATTGTTTTCCCAACAGTTATTAACTCATTCTGTCCCAGCAGTTGATGTTGTGGGTGTGTAGGTATGTATACATATATGTGTATGTATCTTTGTATTCAGTGTGAGAGGTCACAAGGCTTGTATGTTCCTGTGTTTAAAGTGTTAGTGTGTGTTACAGGGGTGGCATGTCTCCCTGTCTCCTGTGTACAGGGTGTGCGTTGCTTTTCTGTGTGTCAGGATTTGTGCTTGATAGAATGTTCCAAAGTACAAAGAAATCCTCAAGGGAAATAACCAGGAGAGCCAAGAATTGAGCAATAAGTATCACATGCCAAGCAGAAACTGTGACAGGCACAGAGACACACCCGATCCCACACCCAGAGACACTAACATGTATACAGAGTCGCAACAACACGGATACAAAGACACACACTTTACACACTCGCCCCTGTTACTCATTGACACTGATTTGTGAAAGGGAAACTTACCGATGCACTTTCACATCTGGACAACGAAATGCACATCTGCGATTCACTTAAAACACACGTGCAGACTCACAGATCCTTATACACAACATGCACAGATCCAAGCCCAAATGGGATCACACAGATTAGGAGCCATCGTTAAACATGACTTTATTACACTGTGTGACATATTGTTGCACTTTGATGAAACCAAGCTATACAACTCCGATGCAACAAAACTATATAAGCACTTTGATAGTAGATGCTAAACCCCTAAGCCACCTGATTAAGTGGCAACGGCACTCTTACCTGGTACCTGCATTGGTGATGAGCAGCTCTTGGTTGTTGGTCTGCAAAAGTTCGTACAAGTAAACGAGAGCTCGAGAGACATTCCTCTCTGCTTACGCAGACCCAGCACACCCTCTTCTGAAAACTCAGCCCAGTTCATGAATATAAATATTGCCATCTGCATAAGAATTGCGGAGCCTGGTGCTGGATCCAGCTGGCGAGGTCGATTCAGATCAGAGCGCCACCTGGAGGACAAAAGTGTCATTATGTCTGCCCTGGGGGACATAATCCTCTGCGCTATAGAATTTACAAAGCTGTAGATAACTCAGCCCCTATGGAAAATATATAGAAACAGGTCACATAACATTACACATTATTATAACATCAGCTGATACATCTAGGCTTAAATGTATGCAGACTACAGGGCAGGGGGTTGCTTTTTTTACTTTTGTTCACTTTATAATTTACTTTATTATTAATATTACTACTTCTTACTGTTATTAATATTTTAATAACACCATAATAGTTTGCAGTACGGTCGAGCGTCACATAACAACCTGGATTTATACAAACAAATGTTTAGGATTTTACAATCTAGAAACAATTATATTAAGGGGTCCATTGCGGCATAAGGGTTACAGCGCAGATAACAGAGTCTGTGTTATACAAATACAATTGTGCCAGATTACACTCTAGACTACAGCCACTGAATCTAGAACCACTGATGTTTTTTACAACCAAATTCTGCCATGTGGAGAGATGGACAAAATTAACTCCCAATTCTGTGTACTCTTCTGCTGTCCCAGCTGGAAGGGATGAAATCTCTGGTTAGGCATTAAAAACATTGTCAGGACAGATAAGCAGTTGGCTGTGTTTCACGTGACTAGTTCCACAGTCACTGAGTTTAATTTCTATTCCGGAAAAGGTTTTTTGCTTATGAGTAACGGTTATTCCCCAGAAGACAATCGGTGATTTCTAGTCTTATGGGTAAATATATTGCCCAGTAATATAGCAGTCCAAAATCCATATGGCACACAGACAAGGTTAATTACAAATTATTGTTCTAAGACATATACTCCAAAGTCATTGATGTGGGGTCACAGGAGGCGCACAAAGGAGCAAGGGACAAAATATTTCCGAAAAAAACACGTGCATGTCATCATATCTTCCCAGTGTCTCAATTGAAGTAAAGTTTCTTCTTTAACAATCCCCAAAGCCCCTCTTTTCTAGGAGTTCAGAATGTTTACTGAGTATGAGTGTGTTACCATGTTCTACGGTCCTTAAAGTCACAATATTGTGTACATAAACAGCAGAAAGTGTTTTAAAATCATTGTGTAAACAACATATGTTCTTCATCTAAATGTTTTGTTCAGTTACATAAATCAATATCAACAGGTCACAAAGTCATAAAAAAGGATTTGTAAAACTCTGTGCCTAGAACTGCCTCTAACTGTAGGTCCAAAATAAAAATATGTCCTTCTTTAGCTTTTTGAGATGTCAGAAGATATATTTTACTGCTGCTGGTGATATCACACGCAGCTAACAGTTGAAATATAATGTATATATTATCGAGGCCTTAATAGGCAAATCGTTTATGTTGCAGAGTTTCTTTAACTTGTGCATTCCAGAGAGTGAAACCAAAAGTATGTGAACACGTGGTCATCACTCCATGGGCATTAATATAGAGTTGCCCCACGCTTCCCATTTGCAGCTATAACAACCTCCATTCTTCTGTGAAGGCTTTCCAAAATAATTTGAGTGTGGCTGTTGGAATTAGTGCCAATTGAAAGTACTGATATTGGACAAGAAGGTCTGGCTTGCAATTGGCATTTCAGTTCGGTAAAAAGGTGTTCGATGGGCTTAAGGTCAGGGCTGTGTATAGACCACATGAGTTCCACCACACCATACTTGTCAAAAAACATCTTTATGGGCATTTGCAGGGCCACAGTCATGCTGAAACATTAAAGGGCCTTACTCCAACTGGTGCCACAAAGTTGGAAGCATGCAATTGTCTTTGTATGTTGTAGTATTAATATTACCCTTCAAAGTAACTAAGGAACATAGCCCTAATCCTGAAAACAGCCCCAGACCATTAGCCCTTCTACATCAAACTTTACAATCAGTACTATGCATTCTGATATGAAGCGTTCTCCTGGCATGCACCAAATCCAGATTCTTCAATCAGACTTCTAGATAAGTGAAGGATGATTCACTATCACGCCAGAGAGCATTTCCACTGCTCTAGAGTCTATTTGCAGCATGCTTTACTCTACTCTAGCCAAAGCTTGGCATTGAGCAACATGATCTTTGGCTTGTGTGCAGCTGCTTGACCATGGAAACCCATTTCATTTTGCACAGTGCTTGTGCTGATATTGTTTCGAGAGAAAGTTTGGAACTCTTTAGTGAGGACAGCAGTCAGCTCCCAGCTCTATGAGTGCGTGTGGTCTACAGTTTCGTAGCTGCACTGTTGTTTCTCCTAGGGCAGATCCTACGGGGCAGAAATTTCATGACCTGACAAAGGTGGCATCCCATGACAATGTCACATTTAAAACCACTGAGCTTTTCAGTATGGCCCGTTCTGCTGCCAGTGAATTTGTTAATATACCTACGCGAGAGACATTTGCAAAGTTTCTTCACTTTTATATTTTCGTTGACAATAGTAAAGGCGGGGGGAGAAGTAATTGGTTGTGTCTTAGAGTGTCATGTGACTACTTCTGTCTGGCATGCCGGCTGCTCTTGCAGGTTAGTGTAAGAGTTTTCACCCTGGGGTGAATATGGTTGCGAAACGTATAAATTGCACCAAAGAGAAACAGCATTCTGTTATATAACCAAAAACATTTTTTGCTTTAAAAAGTTGGTATGACATTGTGAAACTATTTGAACGTCCCTCGTAGTATGCCTATGCGCTGGATTTTATTCACCTTTTGGTGTAGCTGATAAACCTTTATCTCCCATATTAGTCTTAAGCCTTGGTTCCTTAATGTGCGCTAGGTAGGAACATCTGTTATTCTGCACCCAGATATCCCAAGTCTCCTTAAAAAGGTCTAGTTTCCCATCCCTAAATTAGAACCCTTTTTCAGAATCTTAATATAAGTGATATAAGATAATATAAGATATTAGCTGCAATTTATTAATGCTTTTGCTTTATAAATAGAATTAAGAGCTAAAGCCAGCTATTAGAGGTCTTTGTCATTGCTTACACTAGCAGGCTCTCTACTGTACTGAAGGTTATTTTGGGGGGGTCTCTGAACACTTTCACTGGCCACCATAGCATAGACAGAGGCAGAAGAAGCAGGTAGGGGACCAGGCTGTAAACAAATAGCAAGCAGATTCCAATGAAACAGATATAATTCATAACACCCATGCCAACATATACCGCATATACAATTAGAAGCAAATTTCATATATACACCTTTCAGGTTGACACAATTTTCTTCCCAGTTGTAGGCTTAATCACAGTGTCTCTGGAACCAGTTTTTACAAGATTTGCCTCACACTAGTTGGACCTGTTTTGCAGGAACGCAAAATATTGCTGTTCCATCATGAATATTATTATGACATATTGTTTTATATAGCACTATCATATTCTGCAGCTCTGTACCATAGGTAGACATGACATAACAAGTAGTATATAAAATAACAATTTTACTTAAAGAAACAACAGGGCCCTGTTCAAATGAGTTTACAATCTAGAGAGAGTTAGGGTGCATTACACAAGATGTAAAAGTGACACTGTTAGTGATGGACCAGCCAGATTAGTATTGCAGAAGAGTAGCTAGGAAAGGAGAGCTAAGCAATATGAAAGGCATTGATGTGTAAGATTGTAGGTGTCCCTAAAGAAGTGGGTCTTGAGAGATTTTTTGAAGTAACACATGCAGAGGTGGTGGAAGGGCATCCCAGAGATTCCCAAAAGGAAACCCTTAAAAAATCTTGCAAGAGAGCTAGAAATCAGAGGAGAGGACAGAAGGAGAACATTGGATGAGCGGAGAGACCGGTTAGGAGAGCATTTAGAAACAAGTAATGAGATGTCGGGGAACCACTATGAAGGGCTTTGAAATTAAGATTTTGAAATGAATCCTGAGGCAGCCAGTGAAGAGACTGGCGGGAAGAGTGTTGGTAAAGCGATAGGTGAGGAAGGTATGTCTGGTAGCAGGGTTCATGGTGAATTGCAGAGGGGCAACATGGGTAAGAGGAAGATTAGCTGAAACCTGGTTACAATAATCAAGGTAGAACATAATGAGGGCATGGCCAAGAGCCTTCTTGTGGAAGGGACAAATGCAGGCAATGGGGGTAAAAGATAGGTCAGAGTCAAGTGTGACACCAAGGAAGCGAGCGTGAGGGGACAGGGACATGATTGCACCAACATTAAGGGAAAAACATGAGGGAAAGCTAGCATTGGAGGGAAGGAGAATGAGAAGTTCGGTTTTTGAGAGATTGACTTGAAGGAAATGTGCAGACATTCAGGTAGATGCAAGGCAGTTACCTACAAGATCTAAGACAGAGCCAGAGAGATCAGGAGACGATAGGTAGATCTGGGTGTCATCAGCATACAGTTGAAATTGAAAGCCAAAGGATGAGATTAGTTTCCAAGTAAGGTAGTGTATAGGGAGAACAGAAGGGGTCCTAGAACTGAGCCTTGAGGTACAATGACTGAGAGTCATTACTGCAGATGAAGACACAGAAGGTACGATCAGAAAGCTAGCAGGTGAACCAGGAGAGCGCAGTATCACAGAGACAAAGATCAGGAAAAGTTTGCAGGAGAAGAGGGGGGTCCACAGTGTAGAAAGCAGAGGAAAGGTCCAGTAAAATTAGCATAGAGTATTGGCCTTTGGATGTACCAGTGAGTAGGTCATTAGTAACTTTAGTAGGGGAGGTCTCAGTAGAATGTTGAGAGTGGAAACCAGATTGAAGAGAGCCAAGTAAGGAGTTGGAATCAATAAACATCAATAGTTAATTGGGAATGTGGCAACATAACAAGTATTATTGTCAATGTTTTTGCCAGTTGAACTCTTTCTGTATCGCATGTGCCTTTTGATAATTTAACGAAGGTACACGTCCAATGATCTCACAATTCAATATGCTTGTTGAATGCAAAATCTTGGATGGGACAATCTGTGGTGTGCTGGGTTCTGTTAGGCCTTTTGGTTGCAGGTTAGTCTTGGAAAGTGTTGCATTGTATGTTGGGCTGTCACTCTATTGTATGTTACTGTGTTTTTGTCTCTTATTAAATATCTGTTAATGTAGACAAACCTTTGTGATATATTATTATATTTGGTTTAGCACCACAGGATACAAAGAACCTTGAAGGCAAGAGGATGTAGAGGAATGGGATGGTAGTTGGGCAGATCAGTTGGGTCCAAGGAGGGCTTTTTAAAGATAGGGCTTATAGTAGCATGCTTGGGAGGAATGGACAGATTCAGAGAGGGAGAGGTTGAGATAGAAGAGAAGAGAGGGAGTAAATCGGTCGAGAATTTCTGAAGGTTGAGAAAGCTAAGTCCTCTGGTTAGGAGAGGTAGTTGGGGAGGAAGGGAGGTAAAGTGAGAGAGCAGGAAAGGAAGTGGTGGCCAAAGAGGGGGGGTAGGGAATTAGAGAAGTTAGTGAGAGAGCACATGCTAGAAAAACAATATGGTCCAGGGTGTGGCTATCATTATGACTAGGGGAGTTAATGTGGGGTGTGAGATCGAAAGAGGAGGTCATGGAAAGAAATTTTTAAGTCATGTGACTCAAAGGGGTGTCAACTCGACTGTTAAAGTCCCCAAGTATGATAGAAGGAAGAGAAACGGAAGAGTGGAAGCTATCAGGAGAAATGGTCAAGAAAATAAGACGGGAGAAAGTGATGAAGCAGAAGGAATAGGTTGAAAAATGCAAGTTGGAGAGAGTAGGAAGCCTATGTCGCAGTAATCCCCTGAGGCTGAGTACACATGGGGGTAGATTTGAGTTTGGGAGGGAGGCGCTGATTAATTCCTGGGGAAACTCCTAGCCTGCCTGCCCAGTCCCCTCTTATGTCACACTGCTTCATTGTTTAACTGGAAACCCCTGTCTGGTCTTCCCTCACCAGACTTCCATGAACTAGCTGGCTATGGAGGCTCTATATGCCCATAAACGCTCCATACCCCTAACCGGGACCTAGCCGCAAATTCATGGACATGCTGTCGCTCAGGGTCCCGACGTCGGATCAAGTCGCTTTTTGGAACGTAACATCCTCGGGCCCTGAGCTTTCCATTTGTACCCTTGGATTGATGCCGCTTCCTTGAGAACATCCCAAAACAGTGGCTCATTTTTCTGGTGGGCATTGCTGGGTGTCTGGTAGTTGATGGGATTATATTCCTAATCCAATTATGTTGTGTGTATAAATATCTGTGCTGTTCCCAAGTCAGTTCATGTTTTACCTTAATACAAGTTATGTCTTGTTATTGAGGTAAGTCTCTGTGCTGTCCTTGTCAGGACAGTAAATCACTGTATTGCTATGCTACAGCGCTACCTAGGTTCCTGGGGAGCAGTTTTTGAGGTAAGTGAGGTGGAGGCCATGTGAAATGTGGAACACCAACAGAAGTTTCACTAATGACATATCTGAAACATAGCTTTCAAATGATGAAGCAGGAGGTTTCTTGACCACAGTTGCATTGACAAACAAATTTTGTTCCGTGAATCAGCTTTATAGACTCAAAGCGCAAATAGCACAATTTCCTTTGCACACATAAATTACATTATGGTAGAGTCACCTTCCTAATGTGACAGAATCTGCCGGTAAGAAGCAGCTTCTGTAGTTCAGTTCTGTTACACTCCGTAAGGTGCTACATTGCTCACTGCTTGTAACACAAGGGTTGAAATTAATGTATCAGGATCCTCCAGCCATCAACCTGCAGCTACAGGATAAGAAATCATCTTCAACTAGGAGCTGAGATCTGTGTTTATGTCAGTCAGTGTGTATGCAGGTGGAAAGGTAGTAATCCTACTGAGCATCCAATGTAAGGGGGTATAAGAGTGTGTTTGTGTGTCAGTATGGTAACGCCGGAAAAAACTGCACCACTAAACCTAGGCTTTAGAACACTGGGATACACTTGTTACAACGGCCATTGCTAAAGAAAACAATGGGACACTTTATGCTGTTTGCTTATACTGTCATAAAGTACCAAAGTGTGATTTGGACAATATGTGAAAAAAATGTGAGCTTGATTGGTATGTAGTGTTTTAAATCTAAAAATACTGACGTTTATATACTCGAAAATGTGGGTAATATCCTGGATCTTGATAAAATCGCAGTTTATAATATCATAGGCCTTAACTACATCACAACGCAAATAACGCAAATAAGCTTGAGGAAATAGTAGGATCATAATATGTAAAATATAAGTGAGTTATCCATTTGGCCTTCGCATAGTAAAACATTAAGAAATCCTATTTATTTCTTAGGTTGTGGAGAGCGATACTGATGAATCTGCAACTGGAATTAGACAGAAGATCCAAGATTCCTAAGCTTCACAGCACTCCAAATTTGGGAAAGACTGTGAATGAATTGGAATTCAGACTGTATTTGTCTTTTGGCATGCTCTTTCATTGCTAGTTATGCGGTAGATTCTCCACAGGAAGCTACAGTTAAGGACAACTAATGGGACTGGGCGCTCCGTTTGTGGTAAAGCCTACTGGGAATGCTGTGATTGGATCATACTGCAGGATCATTTTTACTTTACCGAGAAAATCGTAGATAACCAGGACAGCCTCCTAGCAGAAGCGGTAAAGGTTAATACAGTAAGAGGCTTTAAACACTCATGGAATAGGTAGAAGGCTTTCGACGGGACCAACAATTGATCCACCCGTTTGCTACCCTATTTACATATCGTCACAGCCATAAACGGTGAAGCAAGATGCCCTTAGGATGTACAGATTGTGTGTAATTGTGCTTGCAAACTTATTTATGCAGCATGATCGCTGCAATGATCGTGAGCAATTCTGCAACATTAACCCCTATAATGCCACAGTCATACATGGGAACTCTCCAGGTTATACCCAGAGTCTTCGGGTGCAGCGCCGCGGGAGTGGCCTTATGGCACACCCCACTCCCTGTCCACTTCCCCGCCAACAATGTGCCCCACAAAGTCAGCGGGACCACACACAATGTCAGCGGGACCCTCTGCTGGCAGCAGCATCTCCTACTTGCATCCGGAGTAGCCGGAGTCAGAGATTTCCCAGGTATGCCGAATACTGATCAGATTTACTGACCCGTGTCAATGACCTGAACTTGTCACTTACAAGTTGTCTGATTGTGGCGGCAGATTTTTTATTTGACAACATTTTTAAGTTTTACCCTAACAAATTGTTAATCTGGTGGGTGAATATTATACACAAGTTCATGAGAGGTTTTGGTGAGCTTAATTATGCTTTGGCCAATTCATATAACCAAAACCTCTCATTTATATTATGTTTATATATTTGTTGCCAACTTTATTAGCGCAAGCAGTTTTTGTTTTTTGTATACAATGTATACAAAAAATGTATGTTGTAACACACTGTATTTGCAGCACGCTCACACCTGTTTGGTAGGCCTCATTTTACACATTTGTATTTGAGCCTGAGACTAGTTTAGCGCACCAACATTTTTCTTTTCTCTGTACGGACATATGTAGTTGTTAGTGTTGTTAATGTTGTAAGTTACTTTTGTAGCTAGAAAACTAATTTTTCATGGAATATGTTCATATGCATACATATCAGCCACCATCACTCTTGTGTTCCAGTGGCCCGTTGTGTTAGCTAATCCAAGTTTAGGTTTAAAAGGCTAATTGATCATTGCCCTTATGCAATTATGTTAGAAATTATGCTACAAATTTCCTTGTTTTCCATGAAAACAGCTAAGTGACCATAAACTTTTGAAAAGTAATGTGTATGGCAATAGTAAAAATAATAGAAAACCCAGTTTTACTATGCCAAGTGCATGCTGTTATTGTAATTTAAAAAATGAACGGCAAAACTTTGGATTGTATTGTGGTTCCTGTGATATTTGTTATAAGCAACGTTTGATTATTTTTGGCTGTATTTGTGTGTGATTGCCACCTAGTGGCTTATTTGTGTTTCAAATAAATACGTTGTACCTCCCAAAAAGTTGTTGACAAAAGTTAATAGGCAGGGGGTGTAACTAGAAACCACTGGGCCCTGGTGCGAAAAATTTCCCCGGGGCCCCCAACTTCAACAGCTAGTCACGTGTTCTCACACACACAAGTACACATGTATGCTCTCACACACAAGTACACATGCATGTGAGTGCAACTATTAAACATAGTTTATGGCCAATTTTTAACATAGTATACCCTTTTCTTGTTTTCTTTTTTTTAAACATCTGATGATTACCAACTGAAATATCTGGTTATTATAAACGAACCATTTTTGTTTTAACACTTGCGCACGTGGACGATTGTGTCTTTGTATCAATTCGTATTCTATAAGTGTGTTGTGGGAACTAGTCACAGGGTAAGTCAACTGTAATATTGGAGAATTACTACTCATTTCATTGTCCCTCATGGGGACCTATTCACTAAACGGAGGCTTTACAGGAGAGTTGTGCTTTCAATATCTTATTATGCATTATGAAGATCTAACCCCAGTGAGTCTGATGCATGAAGAGCTTGTCTGGCCCTGTGTAATATATGGTTAAACCAGTGACATTTCTTCAGTCTCCTCAGCCAATTCTGTTGGAGAAACTAGGCATTGTTGGCCCTTCATAGTGAGGTGAACAATCTGAAACCACATCATCCTGTGATCATCTCTGTCTCTCGTCCTTTACGGAATAAACTCCATTGTCTTTTCCACCTGATATAACAGGGTATGTTTGTTTTGTGTTTATATTCAGTTGTATAGTATCTAGAGTTACTAGGAGGGTCTAAATGCAGACTTTGAGGCTTAAGTCCCTGGAGCAGCCTGCTGGTTCCTCTTTCAGTTCCCACATTTCCTGTTAGTGTGTGTATATCTTAGTTTATGGTGTTAGCATGGGCAGAGCCGGCCTAAAGTGTTCTGGGTGCCTGTGCGGACTACTCCTCGGGCGCCCCCATCCCAAAAAAAGAAAGGAAAAAAATCTCCCGCCTCTGCCCCTTCTCACAGCCTTCCCCTCTCTGCCCCTTCTCACTATCTACCCCCCTGCCCCTTCTCACTATCTACCCCTATCCTTACTTACCTTGTTGCCAGAGTCCTGCAGTGGGAGCGGGAGGCGTCCGTCTTCCCGCTCTGCCGCGGTATGCGCTTCACAGCTGAGCACCATAATAATTCTGGCGCTCAACATGAAACGCTGGTACCGCGACGGAGTCACGGAGAGTGAGGGGCCCCTGCCCGGGACTTTTTTTTTAACTTTATTTAACACCCTCCGTGTTAAATAAAGTTAAAAAAACTATGGCCGGCCCTGAGCATGGGTGTATGCAGTGATACATTGTGGCTAAGGCGGCAGGTCCAGGGGGTGGCTGTCTGATTAGACATCAAATACAGGTGCTCTATGTCTTAAAGGCATGGCATGCCTTTTAAGGCAGTACAGACTCTAATTTGGAGAGGAAGGCTGGGGGTATTGCCCTAGTTTAGGCCTAGGGCAGGGCAGAAGGTAAATGCATCACTGAGTGTATGGTAGTACTTAATGTTTGTGTCAGGAGTGAACCTATGGTTCCCTGGGAGACGGGAAGAGAGGAGAAAAGTGAGCGTGTGTATGAGGTGTTAGAAGGAGTTTGTGGGTGTTAGCTTATTTCGTGAGAGTAGGTGTTATAGTTAGTGGATTGAACCTAACAAAGTTTGTAAAGCACAGTGCATGTTACAGCTATTTTTGGGCTTTAGCCCCAGGAACTTTTGCACACAAAAGCCAACAAAACATCCTCTGGACCTGTATAGTGCTACAGCAGATACAGGAGTCTGTAAGCGCACAATGCCATGACATTATTCACATTACATACTGTATATAAAAAGCACTAAACAATATTTATAAAAATCTATGGGCCTGAAGACTTTTGGGCATCACTCTAAATCAGGAGCCATTAACATCACCATTGCTGCCACTAGACTATTACTACTAATTGTATTATTTTACAAACGTCACAGAAGTGCTCTTATGGCCAAAATTCCTCTTACACAAAGAATTTTACTGACAAAAGCAATTAATCAGAAATGGATGCTTTTAGCTCAAGCTTCTGAAGAAAACCACCAATTTAGTTGTTAGCAATAATACAAGCATTAACCAAGTTATCCTGATGACCCTCCCCATGGACAACTTTATAAATTGCTGTTTGTATAACCGATGTGGATGTGCACTGATATGAGTGGATCGTATAGTACAGATCCAGTTGGTATCTTGTCAAAACATTATTAAGGATCTGTGAAGCACTCTACTCTGCATCTACTGTAAAAAGAAAACAAATCCCAATGTACAGTTGCAAAGAGACATGGACCGGCCAACTGGCACACCAGGCAAATGCCCAGAGGGCCACTGGCTAGCTCCACCAGATACTCACGCGATCTACTGCTTCAGCGGCAGATTGTGTATTGTAGCATGCAGCCATCGGCTGGATATGCCTGGTCACATACTACTTCAGTGGAAAAAAGTAAGGGATGTGTGTATGTTCACATGTCCCTTACGAAAAATGACTGCAGTTTTTTCTTGGTGACTAGCCATATCCACTCCATGCCCAATTCCCAACGCCATACAATTGTATGCATTTAGTGCTGTATACACACACTCACTAAACATTTTTAGCACATTAAAAAGATGGACTTCAGTGAAGGAAACAAGGCAGAGAAGGATTTGTGTGCTAAAGATGGATATTTCATCTCTCAAGGTTTTGACTAACACAATGAATAGATCAACTCGGAGATGTTTAAGTAGAGCAGGAGAAGGCATTTATTTTTATTGCAAGTACCATATATTTGCATCAGTTTATGAATTTTGCCTTCAAGTCGCATTTCTGCTGTCTTGTCCCCACAGTTCCACACATACATGCATGCATTTTACAATAGGTCATTTAAACAAGTAAAGACATTGATGAGATAACTATGTGATTGTATGCACAATATCAACTCTTGTAAACTAAATATACACACCTCCCAAGTGCCCAACTGTTTTTCAGGCGCCGTCCCATGTATCTTGCCCACTGTGCCACTTCTGTGAAGGAACACCGGCCAGAGGGAGTTATACTGGATTTGTGACCCCCTATGCCTATGGTGATCTATAAGCTCATCCGACCCAAGGTCCCAATGGAACAGATTCCAGAGCTCCCCAATGCCACAGCAGAGATGGTGTGGACAAATGTGACATTGACCAAACTGACTAATAGACATGGCTTTGACGGCCATGAAGAGAGGCATCTCCCTAAGGATGTTTCTCAATGCTAGATGGCTGTACAGGTGCAAACACTGCCCACAGTGCATTGTTGTAGAGGAAACTTCACTACATCTGTTCTGGCAGTGTTCAGGCTTGGTTTCGATCTCTGGAAAATTAACTCTGTGGAGAGGAAGTATCACCTATTTTGTATGGTTTTTTCCAGGAGCTCACATGGAGAGTGCTATAGAAGGAGCTTCGCTCATAATGTGTTTAGTAAAGGATTCTTTGTGGTTTGCCAGGAACCACCTGATTCTGAGAAGGGAAAAGGTCACTGTCTGAGACTGTCACAGGCTGATCCTCAGCTTGCTCAGAGACTGCTCCATCATTGACAGTCTCAAGGAGGACCATTAATTCCAGTCCTCACTTTCCTGACACCCTCAGCCCTTGGACTTTTATCATATCCCTTTTCACTCAGTCCATGTCTCCTTTAGGTGTTATTACTATTTCTGCACCCCTTGAGCTATTATTATAGTAGGATATGATTACTGTTGCCTCTTTGAATTCTGTATATCTGTGTACTGTTTTCAAACTGTGCAACTTTTGTGGGCAGTGGGCATCATGGGCTGGTTGGGAAGACCCTCTGATCTCCCATAATCAGACCAGAGAGTTGTAAAATCAATAGATTACAGCTCTGATAATGCTGGGCAGCTGTGCTTTGGACACCAGAAATGTTGAGAGGTATGCATATGTACCTATATTTTCTTTCATATACACATCTGTTGTTTTGCAGTAGAAGGCAGCAAAATACATTGTATTATGTATTTTTTGTTGTTGAATAAATTACACAAATGCTATAAATATCACTAGGAATTTTTATTTTATTTCTCTATAGACAGTGCTCGGAAATATACAGACATAACTGCTATTTACATCAAATTCAGTGGGCAACTATAACATGACATGGCTAAGTCATTGGTTGCTGGTAGAGGTTTCAGAATTTATCTTTTTAAGTTTATTTGAATTCACATCTCATTGTTTTACCTAGCTTGGGGATGCAATACCAGAAAAGAAAGATAAGGGTTTATAGCCATGATTTAGTGAGAATGGCATAGGAGATACAGTAGGGAGGGGAGTTGTAAATGTGCTACAAGTTATAAATTCTCAAACAGCATCTAAGGAACAAAATAGCAGGAGTATCTTAAATAGCTAAAAGCCTTTTCATATAAAGCTAAGGGACTATACAAAGAGCATTACCAAGTGGAACCCTAACCGGCCACTTTAAGGGGGAGGAGGTCCATTAGGTGATTACAGGCCTATTGAGTAGGCCCCGGAATCCGTAGATCGTTTCTCATCTGCACGTCCAGCCAGAGTCTGATCACTCTTGAACACCTGACTTCCCAAAGGAGGAGTGTTATCCGACACCTGTGAGATATGCATTAAGAATAAATCAAAAATGTAGCCCTGCTAAAAATGGCAATTTGTTTTTAATGTTACATTAATTGATAATTCTAAACTCCACATATATGTTGCTTTAGTTCTACTCTCATGTGGTATGTGTTTCCCATTCGCTGAACTCTCATCTCCTCAAAAAATATTATATCATTGTTGGTTTCCAAGACATCTTCTCATTCTCTATGTTTCCACATAAGTCTCCTACTCTCTAGCTACTATTCTACTGGTAGCTAATCTGTACTGTTCTTCTGATCCAGCTAATAGGCATCTCTAAAATCTATTTCACATACTCAGCCACTTCATCCTCCTTATTGTTCCTCAGAAGCCCCAGATTTCTTCCACATTTCCACACATCTTCAGCCACTACAGGACTCTCTCACTCAGTTATCTCAGGCCTGTCTCACTTCCTTAAGCAATATCCCCCCTTCCTTACCTCCTCAAACTTTTTGGCTTTATATTGATCCGCTCCTTTCAGGAAATTCAGTAAAATTATATCACACAGAACCGTTCCCTGTTAGAAAACAGAACATTAGAAAGCGCAAGGAGGTGTTGATATTTTTTAATAAATGACACATTAAAAGGCGAGCATACATAGGTCAACTGATGTAGAGATGAAGAGAAAAAATGTGGAGCTTTGAGATCTTGAGGCACTGTTGGGGCGCTTAAAGTAATATTTTAAGAATTAAGAATTTGAGTGAAATACTCAAATAGTATCTTGCGTTCAGTGTGAAGTCTATGGTGCTGGTATTCTAAGTAATATAGATTGAAATAGAAAGCAAAATCTAATTACAGCATAGAATGCTAGGGCCTATGTAGTTGTTTTTGTCCCTAATGTAGTTTTTAAAGCATACTAGTGTCCACTTTGCATAGACTGCATATTAAAGTACTTACAAATACATTAATATAAATTCACATTTTGCGAAGATGTTTAGGGCAGTTGCTCTTTACAGTGGGAGCTCTTTTGCTTTCTTGCAGTCCTTGCACGCTGCCTAAACCTGAGCACTGGGTACGTACATCATATACAGGGGTTCAGACGCGGTATGCTGGGACTTTTGTCCAGGGTAGGGATGGGTTTGTCAGGACTGCGCTGGCTTTGAAGGCAGGCCCTGGGCAGGGGCCCCCTGCCCTGCAGGAGCAGCGGGGGCCTCTGTTATGCCAGAGCCTCTAATATGAAACAATACTTTTTGACATAAAATTGAGCAGTAAAATGTCAAATTACGGTATTATCGATAAAGCAAAAAGTGGGACTGTCCTACAAATAAATGAGGCACATGGAAGGTGGACCACTGTGCTCCATAGATATTTAGAATCTGTCCAATATTATGAGATCTTAATAATGACAACGTTTAGCACTGCTGAGGAGACAGGTCTCCCAAAATTAGAACATTATGTAACAATACAAAATGTGATCATAACTTGTTACGTATTTTCAAATGTGTCCTGTGCTCCTGTTATGTTACCAGAATGTAACAAGTAGACCTCGTAGAAAATAAAAATGAAAGTTTGTTCCCACATGATTGGTGGGCTTTGTGGATGTATAACACAATTAGTCTTGAAACAAATCAGGTTGGGGATAAATTCGACAAATATGTAAAAAAACAACCTAATTTTTGTTTTACAGATAATGACAGATGAGAAAATTGACTCACCACACCCACAGATGTAAATGCTGCCACAGTGTTGATGAGAGTTGGAATGATGTTAAACTTTCCCGCCTAAAGAATGAATGAATGGTTGAATTAAATACTTTAAAAAATGAAACCTATTATTTTAGAGGAAAAGGAACATCAAACTATCTTTAGTTCACTGACAAAACCAAAAAACAAGACATGATTATACTAAATTGCAACTACAAATAAACCTAGAATCTTACAGCGGATGGGAACCATCAAGTCTAATCATTTAGATAACTTTATTGGTCCTTTATGTCTATACCGTGCATGTTTAAGTTTCCTCACTATATTAGCCTCTACCGCTTATGATGGAAGGCTGTTTCATTTACCTACCACCCTCTCAGTAAAGTAAAACTTCCCTACATTACCTCTAAGCATGTGACTCTCTAGTTTTAGACTATCGCCACTTGTTTTAACATTTCTCCCCTGAAATAAACTTTGCATTTACTTTATTAAATCCTTTAAATTATTAAGAGTTCCCATCACATCTCTCCTCTCTCTCTTCCTCCCTCAAACCCAAATATATTGAGATTAGTTAGTCTTTTCTGATAGTCCTCCAACACACCAAAGCTTTAAAACTTTTGTCCCACTTTCTGCTATGTGACACAGACTTCTAATTCAATTATACTTTGGATTTTTTTAATCAAATAACTAATTTTGCATTCACTTTTGCAGTTGAATCCATATTAATGGGGGTATGTGTTCTAAACATTACAGTTATCAACAGTATATGAAGTGAGAAGTCTACTTTTATAAATAACAAAAGATACCAAACATGAAATATAATATTCTTATATGATATATCTTTTATCCTATCTTTTCTTGCAAACTCCATCACAAATCTGTATTGGTTTCTCTTTAGAAAAGGGCTTCCCTTTCAATTTGAATGACTTAAAATGATCTACTAGTAGGTTTGACATGTTTGGCAAGGTTGCTACTTGAAAGGATGCTACTTGAGATTTCAATAGTAGGCCAGTTGTTTCATAGATACCTGCCTATTTTTTAATGCAGTTTATCACATATTGAAGGATGAAACTGTAGAACCCATAGAAAAGCGAATACTTGCATGGCACAAGTAGGCTTGTGCTTTAACAGGACCATGAACAAGACAGCAATATTCTAATTATTAAAGATAGGGTTTTTTTTATTTCCTCTCATATATATAAGGGTGTGATAACGTCTTGACCAGACTTCCTTGTTAACCAACCCTCCTACCTAATAATGGTGTCCACAGCAGACTTTCAATTGAAGGAGTCTTGCACTAAATTAGGACTTGCCAATATTAGGGTACTTTTTTTGTAGTTGGTAGGCTAAATTATATGTGGTTATATAGTTTGTGCTGATTCCTTGTTTTCAGGTTGTCTATCTCATCACGTTCTTCCTTGTTTGCTGGCAGCATAATTTAACCCATCCTGCAGAAGCATTTTCATTGCATTTCATCTAAAAATAAGTTATTGTTAATCATTGATTGTTTTGGACTTACATTGCCATAAACCAGCACATCTACTCTGATTCCGTAGGCTTTGACCAGAGTTCGGAACTCAGAGCCATCTGGGCGCATGTAATAACGAGCAAACCTAAGATAAAAGAGATAAGTCATGAAATAAATGATACACTAATGTATCAATATATTATA
>VKOC01008438.1:0-19211 GCA_009364415.1 Spea multiplicata | reverse complement strand
CCTGTGAGAAACTCTGAGATACAATAATGGCTACCATAAACTCTGTATGTGCTTAGTGAAATTATTTTTAGTTTGTGTTTTCTCAATTCATTCTTGCCATTTTTTGGAAAGTCTGAAAATATGTTGTGAAATGTTACACGGCAGCACCACCATACCAGTCAGTCAGATATGTCTTGGATTTTAACAGACTTGATTTAATGTGCCATCTGAAATCCAAACTAATGAAAGGCAAAGAAAGAGAAAAGTGCTAAAACTGTACTCACTAGTAAGCAATTCAATCTTCAGGACCACATAGGCCACATAAACACTTACACATCCACATCCATGCTATCACAAAAAGGCCCACACAAGTTTACATACACATCCCTGCTCACAGACACTTAACGGGGATGTAGCAAGTAGTACAATAAAAAGCTGTTTTGTAGAATTGCTGGCACTATCCCATAAATCGATTAAATTAATTCAGTAAACAAAAGGGTTTTTTAAATAAGCTTTGCCATACTGGCACCTTTTTAGTTTGTTGAGTTAGTTAAATCCAGCCTATCCTAATCAACACACTGTACACTAATCTATGCTGGCAGTCTGCCCAAACGCCCTGTCTGTTCTATTTTCTGCCACCAAACAGCTTGTCCGTCCCCCCAATCAGCCTGCCTGTACGGTCTTTGTCCACAAATAGCTTGTGAGTGTCCCCAGCTTGTCTCTGCCATCTTTGTCCCCGGATTGTCTGTCATCTTTGTCATCAAGCAGCTTGTCAGTGTCATCTTTCTCCCCAAACAATTTGTCAGTGCCCTACAAACAGATTGACTATGCCACTTTTGCCACCAAACAGCTTGTCAGTGCCCCAAACAGCCTGCCTGTTCCATATTTGCCCCGCCAAACACTTACCATGCTAACACACAAATACACATCTACATCCACGCTAACACATAAGCATCCATGCTACCACACCAATACGTACACATTCACATCCTTGCCAACACAGGAACATTTACACATCCACGTTCATGCAAACACACCAATACTAACACATCCACATCCATGCTAACAAAAAAGTGTACACAAGTTCACATACACATCCCTGCTCACGTACACAAACACCTACACAAGCACACATACACATTCATGCTCAAACACACAACGCCTACACAAGAACATATACACATTCATGTTAACACACCCATTTATACATACATTCTCATGGATACATCCGTTCACATACATACATACATACAAACATACATACATACATACTCCCTCTCGCACCCCCCTTGCCTCACCCGCAGCTTCCGATCTGTCCACTCCTTTAAATCTGCACTTGTGATCATCAAGGGCTTGGAGCTTACCGCTCTGGTGTGAGCAGACTTGACTCAGCTGCTTTCCTGCCTCCCCGTGCTTGTCCAAAATTGTTCACACCGGGCTGGTCCAGGTCGGCTGGCCATTTGTGAACAATTTTGGAGTGGACTAGTGGAAGCAGGAACATAGTGTGCGCACACCAGAGTGGTAATTTGCGGGTCCTTGATGTGTAACATTGGTTGTTATGCCACTAACTATGCAAATGAATGTTTCAAAACATACTTTTTGAAGTATGATGGACGCATGTCTTTTTTCAGCCTATATAACTATGTAACCATGTAACCTGAGACTATACAATATTTTAATAATTCACTATTTTCTTAAAATAGTTTCCATTTATTTCTTTACTTATGCTAGGCCAATCAGAGTTTGATTTCTGTGAATGTCTTTATTTTAGGGAAATCTATATTTGAGATGCTTATCACCATTAAAATAAATTGAATGTTCTTAGTTGGTAAGGTGAAATATGTGGCTTCTGTGGCAATAAGACTGCTTTGAAACTTTGCATTAAAATCCTTTACACAGTTTCTGTGACAATAAGAACACTTATGATTTTAACAAGAGGTGGGCTATACGTATATTTGTGTTTTTTTGCTGTCAAAATAAAAGTTATAGTTGTATTTTCCCTCTTTGCTTTGTGAGAGCTAAGTTCTTCCAAAGCCACCCATCATGCGCTAGCCTCTGTGGTTTGTAACTGTTGGAATTCTGAGGACCAGGAGTAGCAGCTGGAAATAGCTGAGCATTAGCTGAGGACCCAACCAAATGTGTTATCTGTATGATGGGGCTGCTGCCTGTGAGACCTACAGATGCACATGTTTTAAAGGGGACCTACACAATCGAAAGCCAAGTTATTGTGCTAAGAACCAAGGAAACCTGAGAACGAGACACAGCTTTCCTGCGAATAACAGATGGTTACTGTTTGAGCGCAGGCATAACCCTGATCCTACACCACATGCAATGTTGGTTGGGGGGGGGGGGTCAAGGCAAAGGGAAAAGTTGATTGGAGCTTTCTCATATCCTACTTAATCACAGTCATATGGGAGGCTTTTTCAAGCATAGAGCGAGATGGCTGTTGAAATTTGTAGCGTGCTGGAATCCTGCATGGGAGTCGTGCAATGTGGTAAGTTTCTATGGCTTATTCTGTACTTTTAATGAATAGAGTCTTTCCATATCTGCCAGCCCTGCAGAAAAGTGTGGTCAAGGGATTTATTATGGTATGTACCAAAGGTTGGCACCCAGCTAATTAAACATAACAAGAAATTAGCTGGAAACCCACACCCCAAAAGGTGACAAACAGAGAAAGTGTTTCTTTTTTTACTTCAAAACAGAAAAATGTTTTGTGTTACGTGCAGACTCCTTCTTTTTTTTTGCATTTCAAGAAATAACAAAGGTTATATAATTTAGATTGTGTGAATTCTTTTGCTCATAGTAATTGTTAACGTTTTAGGTTTTTAAGGTCTTAGTAGTGATTTTGCATAGTTTTCCAACTTGTATGATGTGGGCATTGTATACATTTATACTCAACATTTAAAAAAACCCAAAACTATGTTTTTAATATGATGTCATATAAACAAGCGTTTGGGCTAATTTGTACCAAGTTATCGGATACACGTGTTGAAATTAAAAAAAATATGTTATTATGTTTGTGTCTTTTAGACACATTACACTTTCTCATTTCAGAATACTGAAGCAATTTTAGATTTTTTTTATTATTATTTCTTTGGGTGCTGGAGATAAAAATAAGAGAGGGAGCATTGTGAGAGTACATCTATCAGCACCGAAAGGGTTAAACGTCTTTAACACAAAGAAAAAGCTTTAACCACAGGCAGTTAAAACGTTTTATATATTGGTTTTATGGTGAGTAATTACAGTTGCCCATCTAATTGTATTTCACGCTGCATGTAATCCACGTGTTTGCAAGAGTTATGCATTCAACGTATTAGTGAGTTACAGATTAAATGGAGCAAGTACATGAAATATATTGGCTAGGTGGTGGGTAGTTAGTGAATAAAAGTGCGTTAAAATTTTAAATAATAAAAAAAGAAATGTTAGCATTAAAGAAGAATTTAACAGAATCGATTGATACCTGTAGTTTTGCTTGGTTCGGTGTTAAAGGGGAATAAAGGAAGTTGTAGAATGTGGTCCATGTGAAGTTGCGTACACTCCAGCCTTAGAAGGAGGAGTTAAGAGTATATATGTTTGACCCTGATCAAAGGAGCTTACAATCTAGAGGGATTCAAACATAGTAACGTAGTCAGCAAAATGTTGTTGGTTTCACCAAAAGCAGTATATGTGCATAAAATAAGCTTTTTTTCTAGACCAAAATAAATTAAAGTCTACTGATGTTTCCAATATTTTCAGATGCATAGCAGTAGCAAAAGAAAAAAGGTCCTTGTATGCGTTATAGAAATAAATCACAAAGACAAAATCCTTAACCTGTAAGATAATATCAATATAAAACTATGTTTCTGAATTATCAACATTATTAAACCACAATACACACATTTGTTTGTTTTTACGCAATTTTTTCATCCATGAATTACATTTTCAGCTAACCGTTTTAATTATACCAGTGTACTGGGAGACCTGTGGCCTCTTTTTTTTATTAGACTAATATAATGTAATGCAATAAAATAATAATTATTATAAGTTTGTTTTACTGTTTAATTTGCATTGTAGCATTTTTATTATTATTTAAGGAAAAGACTGAATATTGAATAATATTTTATATCCAAATTGCTACTTCTGGGTCCCCCTTTTCTCTCTGCTAAAAAAAAGTAATTCAAATCTCTTGTCTACATTGCACCATTTCTTTGATACTATACTGTATCATATCTTTCTAAAAGTCATGAAGTGAATATTTTTCAAGATTATCCCCAGATTTTCGTTCTTACAAGACTTTTAGTCTCCACTGAGGCATTTAAAAAAAAAAAGAAAAAGAAAATCCACATGAAAAGCACAAGATGTGCCTTTGGTAGTGAGCTATGATGTCAGCGCTGGTTAAGAAACATCTGAATATATTAAAGCTGCTGTACCACTTAGATAAAACGACAGTTACACTCTGGTCTCTTACGCAAAACCTCACCAAAACTTAGCTCTGTCATTTTATTCTTTTATCATGTAAAAACAAAGACATTTTAAAGAAGCTCTTTCAGTTTCTATGACAACAGCCTATCAGTGCCTACTTTGGTGTCATGTGACATTTAAATGCTCCTGGCAAAAAGAATAATCTGACAAGAATTATTTTTGTGTTGAGTTTGGGTATTTGATGATGCGATGATTTGATGATGCGCAATGTATGCACAAACAAAGGGCAAAGTAAATGATACGAACAAACAAAAAAACCTATTTTCTTTTGTCAGCATCCCTTCTTTATCACACGTTCGCTATAACGGCCATTGTAGACTAAAAACATAAGCTGTGTTCCGGCAAATGACACCCGGAAACAATGACCACTCATAAAGTTCAGTATCGTATTTTGTTGCTATATATGATTTGTGACTTTATATTTGTCATCGCATTCTGAAATAGAGATCTTTGCTTACATATTCTCAATCTATCTGCACCAAAACAGTGAAATATAATATATTTAGAGCCCTGAAATAAGGCGAAGGGGCTTTGTGTAGGCTTGCTGA
Source organism: Spea multiplicata (assembly GCA_009364415.1). Classification (NCBI taxonomy): domain Eukaryota; kingdom Metazoa; phylum Chordata; class Amphibia; order Anura; family Pelobatidae; genus Spea; species Spea multiplicata. Next base: position 14,223 of record VKOC01008438.1, on the reverse strand, counting down.
TAACAAAAAAATCGCCTGGTCTGGGCTAATTTTTTTTTTTCCCGAAAAACTGTTTTTTTCCCTTACATTGAGACATGTTTTCTCTGCGTGTCTCTACATATATATTGTATTTCCCACAGATTTCATGCTGCTCAAGTTATTTATTGCCAGGTTGGTGGAAAACCCTATACACCACTTCAACAGAAACGATTCTGTAGAAACAGGCAGGTTGTTACTTTGAGGCCTGTAGCGCATGCCAGCTTGGGAGGAGGCAAAGGTGGATTATAGAAATAAAATAACCTGCCAGTGTAATCTTCAGAACCTTAAAGTAAACATAACTGGAATGAAAACAAAGTTTTTTATTTGGAAACCTGTACCGTATCCAATGATAACATTCCACGCAGAGCTCGGTGCCCCCTTGGAGAAAGACACCATAGTGTAATAGATTAGACCCGCAAACCTGCCTCAGTGCTGGCTTTGTACGGGCAGACCATTGCACGTCAGACGGCTTCGTGCTGTATTTTTACTTCGTACCCATAAAAAGGTAGCAGTTGGGGGGAAAAAAATAGCATAACAGCAGTAAATTACAATAACAACTTGTACGTTCTGATAGACCCTTGTTTTGGGTAAAATCCACAGGCTTACAATGCATACATTCACGTTTAACTTCAAGGGTCCTAAAAGGGACTTGAAAATAATCAGTCGAGTTTACAATGCATAGTCCAGGACATCGGCTCTGCTGTGTTGCTAAAAACCGACTATAATACTTATCATGGTAAGCGGAATTAAGCTGAAGATAATATTTTATGCAAACTTGATATATTAAATTACACAGGTAAACATATATTTAATAAATAGATAGGAGAGCAGAGGCTTATTTGAGTTCGTCCTTTCTTCTCAATAATAAAAAAAGCTGTAAAAATGATTTTAAGACAAGTGATGACTAATTACCACTCTTATGGCACTAAGGAAGGATCCCCGCAGCTTGGGAAATCATGCAGCAGGCATCCTGTGTGGGCAAGGTTGACCACTGTTTACAAAGCTCCCTTCAAAAATTGGAAACCATCACATTTAGAAATGTAGGTGATCTGTCATGATCTAGCCAGGATGTTCTAAACTAAATTGAGAGTGTTTTTATGGTTAATTCAATTAATCGGTGCCTTTTTGGGACCCTTTTAGAACAGGTGTGGTGCTTGGGCAAGTGGCCCATAATATTGACATAGGCTGGTCCTCTAAAATAGGAGTTGTCAGATGAATTATAGAATGTGGTTAAATTAATTTTGCAATTTTCAGTCTTGTGGTAAGTTTTGTCTAGAAACACTCAGCAGGTTTGGAGTTATCAAGTTAGATCTGACCGTCATCAGTTAGTTAGTTGAGTTGGCCCACTTTTTCATCTTTGACCTACAAGACTGCCAGCTTGCCTCAGCTTTAGTATGTGTAAACAGCCCTGACTGCTTCGCCTTCCAGCGCAAATCAACACAAGTTAGGACTCACATTTACTTGAAATGTTTTTTGAGTTACCAACTTAAGTGAATAAGTTGTTAAGTCAAGACAAATGATTAGTTGAGGCCAACTATATTCAGCTTGGAATACACACAATATCAGTGAGCTAAATTCACTCAGGTCAATCCTGTCCAATACAAACAGTCAGCTTCCAAAACTGGGGTCTCATTACTTAGAAATCCCAACACACTCACGGAAATATACTGCTTCACCATATTCCAGTTGCGTACCATATATATGGTATATATATATATATATATATATATAAGTTGATTAGAAACAAAACCAAAAGAAAATTGTTTTGCCACTTTTTTCCTGCCTACCACATTCGAACTGATTGTATGATTGATTTACCCTGGTAGTGGTAAAATAAAAATCGTTATAGTTAAAAATAGAAAGAACTCAGCCTGAAGTTGATATTAACCCTTTAAGCACAATGGGCGGCCCCAAAACCCATTGAAAACAATGCATTTTGAGCCCATACATGTACGGGCGTTGTCATTAAGGGGTTAATAAATAAGTTACCGTAAAATAAGTTTCTTGTAGCTAAATTAGGTGGTATCCTAGGACAATTTGGATGCTGAGTTATTTATTAAGCATCTTTAAGCATCCTCGAATTGTACCTAGTAGGAGCAACCCAGGAACGTAGCCCACCCAGTTTATAGTTTGAATTGATTTTATTATGTCTAGTTTAAAAGTGCAAGACTTTCAATGCAGGATTTGCTGGCTTTTTAACTGTTAATAATATTCTGGGAGTTCACTGTTTATAGTTATTAAAAAGCTATGAAAAGCATTGTTTAATCATTAGGGTTTCATGATGCGATATCCTTTTATAATTAAAAGGATAAATAGTGTTTTACAGTAAATATGTATTATTTTATATATCGCCTTTATATTCTGCAAGGGTGTGCAATGGGAACTATATATACAGTTGTTTGAGAACAGAAAACAGTAGGAAACATAACTAAGAAAAGCAATATCAACCAATACAAACTATAGGTAGAAATCTCAATGTGGTTTTTGTGAAATTACACCAGTGAGCATGAGAATTCTAAATTGCTGTGATATCATAACTATGTAAAAGGGTACATTTTATTTTACTGAAATTATATAGACTATATGGACAAAAGTATTGGGACACCTGACAATTACACAAGGACACCGCATTCTAAATACATAGACATTATTATGTAGTTGGTCCCCCCTTTGCAGCTATAACAGCTTCCACTCTTCTGGGAAAGCTTTCCACAAGATTCATGCTGGAATAGAAAAGGGCTTTCCCCAAACTGTTCCCACAAAGTTGAAAGCATAGCATTTTCCAAAGTTTCGTGCTATGCTGAAGGGGACATGCCAAAACATTTTGGACAGTGCTATGCTTCCAATATTTTGGGGATTGGAATCACATGACTGTGTCCCAGGGCATAAAGCAAGGTCCATAAAGACATGGTTGGATGAGTTTGGTGTGGACGAACTTGACTGGCCCACACACCCCCAACCCCATCAAAGCCCTGACCTCAACCCCATTAAACACCTGGGATAAACTATAACGGAGATTGTGAACCAGGCCTTCTCGACTTCACAAATACTCTACTGGATGAATGGGGGAAAATTCCCACATAAACAGTCAAAAATATTGTGTTAAGTCTTCCCAGAAGAGTGGAAACTGTTATAGCTGCAAAGGAGGGACCAACTTCATATTCATGTCTATGGATTTAGAATGCAATGTTATGGTCGGGTGTCCCAATACCTCTGTCCATAAATTGTCTTAAGTACAAGACGGTTATCTACCAGGTGAATACTATTGGAACAGAATGCACAGTAACAAACTATACTGTTCTAAAAGACATTTCAAGGATTCTTTTTATGTGTTAGTATATTTTTGTAGGGCAAGTAAAACATCTTGTCAAGCTTTGTAAACCTGGAAAAATAAAGCTTGTGATATTATTTCTAAGAAAATAAAAGTGAGAGGAACTTGATGGAAATGATTTTCTGGATGCATTCTTTTTAAGGAGTTTAGTTTACCTGTAAAGTGAAGGGTCTGATTCCTTGTGGAAACATATTAAACTTCCCATCCGAAAATATATACATTTTCCAAAAATGGTTATTATTTTGAGCTTGTGTTAAAGTGGTACCATATGATTGTTTAAGGATTCTGGACAGCAATGAAATAAAGTCCTGTGTGTAGAGTACCATATCCACTTTTAAAGTATTAGTTATCCTTTCCTCTCTAGATTAACACTTTTCACCTCTGGGCTCCATTTCAAAAACATAAAAGCATACAAAAAATTACGTGTTTTACTTATTTGTTTTTCCTTCGTTTGCTGTCATCCCCGTGTGTGCTTGCATCTCAACAAGTGTCATGATTATTTAAGTGTAAAAACAAATGTGTTTGCTGTTGTTTCATTACTCTAATATGCTATATGAGTTCACAGAGAGGGAAGAAAACATATAAGTGGCAGCTTTTCAAATCTATTTCTTTCTGTTTTTTTGGCTCAAAAAAGTACTGGTAGCCGACCAGCTGGTGACATGTGATGATATGATGGTAACGTGTAATATGATGATATGATGTGCTTTACATTTGTGTAATTCTAAAGCAAAAGAAATTTGTATTTACTTGATATAAACTGTTAAATATTGGTTTACCTTTTTTTCCTGAGTTCAAATTCAGATCAATGAGCAATAATCATTAAAAAAAAGTATGTCCATTTGGCAAGTTATAATAGTGCCACGCCAATTATAGAGTTATATGGTTTCTTTAACCAAATATGTTGTTACCATTTTCCCATAGCCAGGCTTTACATTGGCATTACTTGAATTAAGCCCCCATTGCCTGAATTTGCCGAAGGTGTCATGGGCAGAACACATAGCAACTGGCAACGCTCATTCAGCAAAATATTCCATACTGTATTAGTAACCAGTATCCAGTACAGGTATATCCAAGGCCCATACAATGTTTTTTCCAGCTAAAAGTCACATAATCATAAGTGAAAAGCATTATATCAGATTTCACCCCTTAAGGACAATGGGCGGTCCCTAAACCCATTAAAAACAACGCATTTTGATTTGATTTTTGCTTTGTCATCAAGGGGTTAAAACACCATAATTCTAAAAGTAACTCAATGTATACTTGAGGCTTTTGTAGTTGTGAAACATTGGTTACTTACTTAAGCACTCTGGGGTCACTCTGTATATGGCCAATTGAATATATTCTGTACATAGAATTTTATTTCTAATTCAATAATTCTAATTAAATACTTTTTTGGTGTCTTCTAGGACCAGTATTTAATAGATCTCTATTTTATGTTGCAACATTTCCATATCAAAAAAGTTATGAAATAAAACTAAAGTAAATATTGTAGGGGCATCCATGCAGGAATCAGTTATTGTGACATCACAGATGCACCACCACCACTCTGACCCCCCTCCTCAATAAAGGTAAAATGTTTGTGTAACTTGTTTCTTTTTTTTTTTTACATAATATCACGGTGTAGCACAAATTTCCAGAAACTTAGAAAGTTGGATGGAAAACATAGTAACATAATTTGATGACAGATAAGAACTAGTCATCTAGTCTGCCAGTAAGATCTATAACTTCTTCAGTTCTTGGTCTTGTCTTAGAGATAGACTTATGCCTATGCCATTGCATAAATTCCCTATGTAGATACTTATAGTATTGAATTTATTATAGGAAGACATTAGAGTCTTTTTTTTCTTCTATAATATGAATCAAGTTATGGACTCTGTGCCTGAATATAGTACTGAAACCAAAACATCAGAATGATTTGTTCAGAATGTCGCCAGAACAAGGTGGTCTTCCTTTGTGGAGCTAATTGAGTCTTGTGTCCAAGATGGTTCTGATATTCTTCAAAAGAATTGTGTGTAAACCACTCTGCTGCGATGCAGATGCTTTAAAAAAGGAGTGGGAAGGCATCTTCGGTCTGAAAATGCCTACATTTGTCTCCACTTACAGAGCATAGCCCACACCAACTTTTCATTTCAACAAGCAGTAATATTTAAATATGGTCCCCTCGAGAGGATCAGTTCTTTCAAGGTCTGAAAACAAGAAACATATGGGGAACGAAGAGGCATATTGGGGTTTTAAAGCAGATTGCAAGTGAAATAAAACAGAAGTCAACAAATGGGGAATTAGGGGAAAAAGGCCAAACTAATATGTAATGCTTCAGTAAGGGTTTACTAGGAAGAAAGTGAAATGAGCTTAATTAACGGGGCTTTTAACTATACTTTTTGTTTTCATTTTGGCATACCTCTTACTATGCTAATAAACATAGTATTTTGAGAAACATCAAACCTTGAATGAAAGTGTGTAATACTAGCTGTAGCTTTAGTTATTCTTTTATTTTACTACTTTTCCAGCGTTATACAATTTTATGATTTCAGTTCCAGACCACCCTTGTAAATTGTAAAACAAACAGACCACTCACTACAAGTTGGCGAACAATTAAGAAAGGACATTAGGTAGGTTATGTATAAAAACATCCAATACGTCGTCCACCATTCAATTTTAAATTTTTATAGATATAACAGCCTGGGTGTATTAGATATTATGTATGCACATACGTGTAGTGGTAAGGAAATGTGAAAAAAACTACTAGCAAGTGTCTTGAGCATCAGGGCTGCTATCTGCAATGTTGGAATCAGTGCTTCACATCCAAGTATTGTGAGCAGAACCCTTGGGTGTCTTGGGAGATGGACCACCGAATATTAGCCAGTATGAGAATCTTCATGATCCAGGTCATGTAGCATGTAAGCTGACACCATTATATGCATCATTCTTCTTATTATCTTACTAGCTGGTGTAGTCATCATTAAAATAACCATTTGCTGGGAGAGAGAGGAAGCATGCAGTGAGATCCAGGCCTGCAATCTATTGCTGCACCAATCATCGTTCTGTGTCTGTGAGGCTGTGACGTTAAAGTTATAAACCCAGGGGATGGCTTGGTTTGTACAAATAAAGATATTTTGAATATATATATATATATTCTGACTTAATCTATACTTCTGTACTTAATCTATACTTCCATCTGATCCATTCTACACTGGGAACAGTGCAAAAAAAGGAAAATAATAATTAAAAAAAATAATATTTTTTTAAATGTGCCCCAATACTTCCAAACCCCTTCCAAACTTAGTAGTAATATTAAATATATAATATGGTAATATGTAAAGTAAATGTCTGTGGGGTATTAATGTAATCAAGGGATGTTGCCAAACAAGCAAAATTGATTTTTTTTTAATCTCTAATAATTATTATGTTTTATGCATTTCTATGATTCTAAAAGACGGACCCTTCTTGTCCCGAATAAAACAATGTATAATTTGTGTGGGTACATCAAATATGGAAAAGGGGATTCGTGTGGTAAAAATCACCAAAAAAGTTTTAGGGTCCTGTTTCTGGAAGGGTTAAAAACAAACTACTTTTGATGGATTTTTACTTTTAGCTCTTAGGTTTATTTTATTTTTTATGTTTTGTTGTTGGTCAAGATCGTCAAGATCTGTGTGTGGCCCAGTTCCATCTTTCATCAAATGAACAAAGATCTTTAATTTTAACAGAATATTTAACTTGGTATTAGGTATCATGTTCATGCCACAAGTTCTGAGACATTTCTGATTTTAATTAGTCAAGGAATGCAAGTTATAATTTGACCTCCAAGTAACCCAACTTTCCTGTAATACCTTGAAATCAGTTACTTTGAGGCCCACATATAACTTAAGTTCCCTCACACATTTCATTGGGATCTGAGCTGCCTATTGGAGCGTTTGACATGGGAGGTATATGTCAACTTTGGCAAGACCAAGTCAAGAGCTTTCAAGATGTTTCTTTATTTCCAGTAATGACTCTAAAAATATTAAGGAAATAACATGACAGCAATCCCAGTCTTTTTCATTTTGTTTTACATTTCTTCTCAGTAACTATTTAATTTTGATTACAGCCACTTGTTGAGTTATCAATACAATATTATAAAACCCTAATACCCTATATTTATACCTACATACTGTATTGTCCTGATTATATGCTGCAACTTTATAGTTTGGTGCCATTTTGAAAAAACCTTTATATAGAGGAAATACACATTAGTAGAAGGGCAAAACAATATTTTCTCACTCTCTTACTCATGCTCTCATACTCTCACGCTTACCGACTCTCTCAAGCTTTCGCTCAATGTTTTTTACTTTCTCCTCCAGTCGATTCCATGCCCCTATCTCCTTTTCCACAGCTCTGCTACTAATGTTGTCTCTTCTTGTTCTTCTGTCTTCTTTCTTTGTCCATTTCTCACCGGTATCGGCTCCGTTAACCAGGTCTCCCAGAGCTCTTTCTCATAAGAGCAGAGCGCACACCCTCTTCCCTGATCGGAGGGATGGGGGAGAGGCTGTCCCTATGGTGTGAGCTGTGGCTCCCCCTTTTACTGAAGTACTCCAAGAAGCCCAGAATAATGCATGTTCATAGTGAAAGAGAGGCACAGAAACGGCGAGTTGTGTCTATTTAGACACAGCTATTCAGCTTGTATATAAGCAGTTGGTTGTCACTACAACTACTGATTCCAAAGTGATGGCTAAAGAGCATATGCAGGTAGTGTACGTTTTGTTTACACTAAATGGTTCTGGTAGATGCAACCAGATAGAGGAGGAAAGTGCGATAGAAGATTTATTTTCTACTTCTCATATTGAAAGACTGCATGCACTGATTTGCATGTATTAAAATCCATTGAAGTCCATGCTAAATAGACTCCAACATTCTCTAAAATATTAAAACCTACACCCTCCGTTATGTGATATTCAGAACTGAATGACAATGCCCTTTGTTCCACCTGGAGAGCCTTGGGTAAAAAAAAAGTCTCAGGTCTCTTTATGTCTTGGGAAAAGCGTAGCCAGTGGCTGTGTAAGTCTGCGTTCTGTATGAAAAGGCTGGGAACCCTTTGTTCAAGTGAAACTGGACAGTTTCTACACTTAGCAGTGCCCGGAAATGCTCATAAAAAAACATGGAATCCAGTTTGCTTGTCCTTGTCCCATATGATGATTTAACCTAAGAGGGAAAAAAGGAGGGCGATCATAGTTGTAATAATATTTTGATGCGGTCATTAACATATATTGTGCCTAAATGTTTACCAGATAAAAATGTGTAATTTTCCACCTGTACCCTATATAACAGTGCCAATATAATCCATGCCATTACATTGTAATCTGCAGTCCTTTAAAACCCCCAAACAAAAGCTAGAGGTTGGAAGAGGGAGGAGGCTCCCCAACTTATCTCTATTTTGGAGAAATAGAAGAGATTTCTCATAGATGTAACAATACATATATATATATATAACAAAATATGGTCTCTATGGTTGTTACAGGGGGAGGGAGGAATCCTATAGGTGTTTGGTAAACAAAATCTAATGCAAGCCTGTGCTGTGAAATTATATGGGGATATATTATTTTCTTATCTTTATAGAACTTTGTTTTTGAACAAGAAAAGTAAAGATAAAAAAAAACAAACTCTCGACGGTGACTTTTTTCTTTCTCCTTCATGTTTCTTTGACAAATATGGGACAGTTTAGAAGGATTAACTCCGGAGCCTCAACTTTTAGTGGTGTTGACTCTTAATAAAAAAATCTTTCATCTCTTTTTATTTCATTGAATGTCTAAGGCACTGCACTCCTGGAATAATCCCTCACACCAAAATGTTTTACCCCTTGATCCACAGCTGTCTTGAATCAACAGGTCATTCTAGAGCCTTAGGCTTCCCAAAACCAAAAGACGTTCTAATCCATCCAGCAACGCCTATGAACCTACTTTTTAAAGACTGATTACCTACTCTTTGAACAATTCCAAAATTATTTATGAATATTCATGCTTATGAAAGCCGTGAATGACACATCCGCAGTTCGATTATTACTGCCAGAAATATGTATCTTTCCGAAGTGTTTCTAACTTATTGAACAGTTTAGTCAATATGATACTCTTTAGTGATTCAAAATAAACCTGCATGACCATTTTAAAACTGTAGTAAAACAATGTTAAAAAAAGGTTTCCGGTTTAAGTAGCATTTTTATTTAGCAACGGTTTTCATGTCTGCATTTGTGAAGTACTTTGTAAGTACAGTGTATTATACAAATTATTACCAAGATTGTACTTACTTGCATCTGTTTAGAAAGGATTAGTATTTGAAAAAGCTTGTAATATAGGAGTATTTTTATTAAGCACCATAATTCCTATGGGGTTTTATAGATTTACCCACAAACAAAAGGCCCTATATTTCGTCCTTTATTTCTCAACATTAAGTTGATGGGACATGGTAGAAAGCATCTGGGAAAATATATTAAAAATAATAATTTGATTAAGAAAAGAGAAAAAGAAATGTTAAAAAAAGAAGGATATGGAAGAATGTAGTATGGGAAGTGAAGAGAAATTATGCATGGTCACTCAACTGACCAGACTCAACTTTAGTCACATGCTCTTGCATGTTTATTTACTAATTACTACAATGCTTGCAATTCATACTCTCCAATATTTCAGGTGTCCTAATTAGGACACCTGTGTCAAGGTGGGTGGCAAGAGGCGGAGATGGGACGGACCCAGAAGTGAGTGGGACTCACATCACAAGAAGTCCACCAAGAAGCTGCAATGGATAAAATATTAACCATTGGGGTATAGAGCACACCTATAGCTCCCTCAGCCCCCATCCCATTCCCAGTTTAAATATGTCTAGAGTGAATCATTTTGTTGCTGTTATTATTGCTGTTATTAGTGACTGGTTCTCCTTGCCTGAGTACAGATTCAGCTTGGTGCCCAAAGGATGCAACCTTAGTGTGGAGATCTCTTCTAGGAACTGCTCCACATGCTCGCTACACGGATCTAGCACGGAAACAGTCATTCATATTATCAACTGTTGAGCTGGGGGCAAACAAACCGTCAATCTCACGAGTTGCCAGGAGCAAATCTACCACAAGTGTGGGACATCCTGCTTAACCCCTTACTGGATTACATTATGTGTCTCAGCCTTCTCAAATATTATTATTATTATTATTTGCTTTTACAAAATCATTGTGAACTATAACATCCCCTGATATATACAATGATTTCATAAATATCAAATGCTCTATTAATCATGACACATATACAAATCCACCCCAGAATATTAATCATAGGTATGCACCAAAAGCCCCAAATATTAATCACAGGATATGTATCGTAACCCCAGATATGTACCGCAATATGAATACATACAAACATATAACAGCCTTCTCCCCGATATACCTCTTATATTACCATAGGAAATTTACAGCCATCCCAGATATGTATCTTTCACTTCATTACTGATAATACCGTATCAATCTCTATCAATACACTTGTGTATAACTTATAATTTCCCATGGATATACTACAGATAAATAATATAAAGGTATCAGAGACTTGCTATGTGGCTGTTACAACCGGCTGTGGTCAGAAACTCTGAGCTGTTCCATTTCCTCTGACGTCATTCCTCTTGCAGATCCACCTACACTGTCATTTCTTAACCCTAAGGTTTCCTTTTACATGTATTTTTACAACTGTTTACATTGATGACACCAATGGCTTGTCTACAGGTAGTTCAGATCCCTAATCATGCGGTCCTTGCTCTTGTAACTTTCTGTACTTTCTGTTATGTGCGCAAAGCCAGGAATTACGATAATCTGTCCTGTCTGATCTTTTATTAGGAAATTGCTTCATTTGTAGCTGTCTGATTTTAAATGTCAACCATTTAGCACGCATTATTGTTAAATATTATTAATAACAGGATAAGTGCTAACAGATGTAAACGTCACAGAATCAAAGCTTAAATGTTTCTTTCTAATGTCTGGTTCAATAGCTTTCCCAAAAATTCTCAGTAAAATTCACACAATAGGCGAGTGATTGTGAATGTATCGAGGGTTTTTCCAGAGTAGTGTGAAAAGCGGGAAAAAAAACCCCATTTCCGCTCGAAAGCATGTAAAACAATTTGATGACCTGGTTTTATTGTCATTCAAGGAGCATTTTTTACGCCTTACACTTCAACTTAACAGCCGCTCCCTCGGTTTTATGGTGGAATCGCCGATAGATGTCTGCAAGTTATGGGTTGGGAATAAGTGACCTCCAATGGCAAACTTGAGTTATAAATATTTATGAGACTTGGTCAGACTAGTAAGTTGGCTTTGAGATCTATTTTCAGTAGGATAAATACCTATGTTTTTCAGATCTTTTGCAGAGGCTTTTAAACCACATACAGACAGCAGAGAGATTGGAAATGTAGCGTGTGTAGTACTTGAGGTTGTTAGTATTCATGAAAGTGCCACAAAAATATAGGAAACCTTCAAATTCTACCACAGGAATGGAATCATAGTGTACCTCTTGTTGTCTGGGCTCAACCAAGCAGTAGACTAGAAGGAACGGGGTGAATGACAGCGTTCCAAGACAAATTGTTACTGACAGACATAATATCAGCAAACTGTCAGTCCAACAATAAATGTGCTTTACTGCCTTTGTAGTTTTTCCAAACAAGTCCTTAATATCCCCGGCAAGAACATTATTAAGAGCAAGAGTTGGAGACTTAGATCACAAGTCATGTAACAAATAATATAACTCTGTATATATTTAATTAATTTCTATGACATAAGAATATACAATCCATTATTAGATGGGACTTTAATTTTTAAGCACTTTAAATATTTTGGGAGAAAAATTTAATTTTTAAACTATTTTAGCCGTTTTTATGTAAATCACTTTCTAATCAAATGCTGATTTTATTATGATTTCCATTTTTGGTCTCAATAAAATACATGGTACAGATCATTGTTCCTTTATTGTAGTTGTTGGCAGCTTACTTTACAATTGATCATGCTAAATGAACAGCCTCAGGTTTTAAATGTGGCATCAAAAATGTTATAGTGTAATTATACTTAATACTCACAAATATTCTAGTCTTTACTTTTTCATATAGTTTCCAGGCCTGTTGATCTAAACCCAATTGCCTTGGTGAATAAATACAGCCATAATTCTCCAGACATGATAACATGGATAGAACAAGCCAACAGACTTTCACACTTCCTGGTCTGTGACATCAGTTGTAAGAGAATTTGTAAAATTATAATAAGCCAAGAACAAAACATTTGTTATAAATTTTAGGTAATAATCTGCCAGAAACAAGTTTCACTCATATCCATATTTAGATATAATTAAGAAAAAATTGCAGCGCCCCAATAAATACATATGTAGTTTTAACACATACCATTCAAAATTTTCATTTATTCTACTTTGACACAAACTAAAGTCTTTACTTTTTGGAGTGATCGGTCTAGTTTTTTTAACTTTACATTCTGTCCACATAGTTCTATCCTGAAGTATGACTAGCCAACATCTAATATAAGGATTGGCTGGAAAGTAATAGTAATGGATATAGAAATTAAAGGCCAAGAACACCACTTCCAACTCTATTACAATATGGGCAGCTGGACTCCTGAGATTTACACTGGATTGAGCTGCTTTGATTGTCCAACTGCAGATCTACTGTTGCTTTAGTCTTCCTCTTTTGTGCCATCTATAGAGAAGAGTAGGAACATTTTTGTAAATCTAGGCGAATGAATGAAGACAGTCCTGAAGGCAGAGTACATGGTAGACTTGTGACAAAGTTTGGTTTGTGAAGACTAAAACAAGTTGCAGCCAGAGGTTAGAAAGACAGTAGTTTATGGCTTAGACTTGCAGACAGAAAGCTATGGTAAAAGGGGTATATTGGAGTTTGGACAATGCCTGGTAACACGAAGTTGTAGCATCAGGAAATCAGGTGGTAGAAAAATCATAGTCGAGCTGGCAAAGGTAATACACAGATACAGGAGATCTGTAAGTGTCACGGCTACATAGAGTTTATGCCTCCCAACCAGGCCCGGACTGGGACAAAAAATAGGCCCGGGCATTTAAGCCTGAGCAGCCCATATTTATTTATTTATTTATTTATTGTTAAAGCCCACCCTTCATGTACCATCTTTGCATTTACTCACTCATTCACACAAATCATTAACACATTCATTAATGCAGTCTCACAAATCATTCAAGCAATTCATCCACACATGAATTCATTAACTCATCCACACATTTATCATTCATTCTCATACGCATTCACACTACCCCTCTCCCCATCTTATCTGCCCTTCTTCACTATGTTCCCCCTTTTTCATTATGTAGGCCCCCTTCCCCACTTTTCTCAAATATGTACCGCCTCTATTACTATCCCCTCTCCCCCTTTCTTCACTATCTAACCCCCCTCTGCCCCTTCTCACTGCACCCCCCTCCCTCACTCTACTTACCTTGTTGCCGGAGCAAGCAGCAACTGCGACCGCGCCTGTGGCAGGGCAGGATTGACTTAGGGGCTGATGGAGCTGCAGCTCCAGGCCCCCACCTTAAAATAGGCCCAGTCAGGTCCGGACTGACTGGTCCTATATGGCCGCATTAATGCAGAGCCCCTTAAACCCACCGCAACTACCCCATCCTAACTATCTACCCTCTCCCTCTTTGAAGTTCACTTACCTTTCAGGAGTCCTGCGGTGGGGGTGCAAGGCCTCTGCCTCCTAGCTCTGCCACTGTATGGAACAGTATAGAGTGATGGGAGTTATGATGTACTTTTAGAGCATAATTAGATCATGAAAAAGACATTGGAAATGCTACAGCATAACACCCATCACTCTCACACACTTACCAATCCACACATATATACCAATCCACACATAT
>VKOC01008437.1:0-23861 GCA_009364415.1 Spea multiplicata | reverse complement strand
TCAATGCCAGCAAGAGCTAGGGGCTCACCCCACTTGGACAGAAGCAGGAGCTGTGCTCCATCATGGAACATACGGAAACAGACAAGTCCTACAGCTTAACACCAATGGGCCTTATACCCACCTGTTGGAATTTTGACCTCTCGTCCATGTGTCTAGAGAACTGTAGAAACAATCCTGTTGTCTTTAAACTTACTGTGGACAGTAACAATATAAAAATCTTTTAAAATAAATCTCCTTTTCCTCTTTTTCTTGCTGTTTTAGGGTTATCTAACAAAAACCTTTGACATAGTGGTTCAATCACTTAAAAGGTACATTTAGCCTCACTTTAAGCTCTTACTCATGATTACAGATTGGCAAAACACAATTTCTTGTTAGAAATATGATGGTGCTATAGAAAACAAGAAATAATAATAATCTTGGTAAATGTTTAGCGGTGATTATATATGTTATTATAGCACAATATTTGTTTCCAGGAAACACAGAAAATAATGCTCCCAAGTGGTGCTTTTGTAATTTAATGTATCTCAAATTAGAGCCCGCAGCCAAGAACACTGATTATGATCTGTTCAGATATGATATTTGTGTGCAATGTGATGGAAAAAAATGTTCTCTTCTCTGGGAGGGTTAAAAATCTTTATAGAAGCTCTCATGGAATACTGAATGACAAAAACCCTGTCTCCATGTCTCATTTAAGGGTGATGAGAGCTGTTGAGTAGATACAATTAGAAAGTAGGTTAATATATATGATGATATGGCTTGATCTTTACTGGAAGTAGTCATAGCAGACTGATTAATCCACAAAACTCATAGCTATGGTAGGTAAATAGGGTGATGCTCACTACTGACTTTAATTAAAAGATAATTTACATTTAAGCTCCTTTTAAAAAAAAAGTCAGTATTTCTGAAATCCATGTCACATAATGGAATATGGTAAGCGGTGGTAGCCGATCTCCAGCTCTCCAAGCATTGCTGAACTACAGCTCCCATGAACATTAGCGAGCGTGTGGCTGGATATATTTAAGTGGCAATAAACTTTAAAAATAGCTTTGGTTTCAATGTTGTTGTTTTAGTCGATAAACCTTGTTTCCTGGAAGTTATTTTGTAAGTTTACTTGCTTTTTGAAGTTGAAGTTCAACCATAGCTAGAGCGCCACCTACTGGCTTGATCTGGCATAACATCACCCAGGGAATGACTGTAAAAGGTTATTTACTCGCAAACAGTTTTGTAGGAAGAGAAATCCTGATTTGCATAAGCGTGCTCTAATTCCAGAAGGTTCAAGGAAGGCGGCACATTCTTTCTCTGGCTGGTGATTCATGGTCCGCATGGAGGTTCCTAGGTTAGCCGAGTACAAAGGTTGAAGTCATTTCAAGGCGTGGGTGAATTAGCTTGGCTTACACACACTGAGTCATAAGTCCAGGAAAAGCGTGCACCTTACATACAATGGTTTATGCAAGTGGTTCAAAGTTTGAAAAGCGTTCTTGTTTCCGCATCAAGCGACGGAATGTTTCTGCTGCTTGGGCTACTCCTTTGCTTGGTATCATGACTGCTTTTCAAACTTTGCATTAGAATCCATCCATATCCCTCATTATATTCCAACAAAACAATAATTTACGGTAAAGTCACCAACAATACAGAAAAAGCTGGGAAAAAGCTGCCCTTGGCACAGCTGAGAGGCCAAAATGTAGGATGGAATAAATCTGTTGGAATAAAAGTTGTTCTTACTTCCCAACTTTTCACTGTCCCGCTTATTGCATGCGCTGTGACATCATGGCTGTTCTCATGTAATGTGTGGAGCGTGGTCTGATCATAGCTCTTCTGCTCTTCTGGTGGGAGAAAGAGTGGCAGCAGAATAGGAGCAGAAGTGGCCATAGTTAGACCTGGAAGGGATGGACCATGGGCAAGGAGTGAGTGGAACCTGATGGAGACTCCAGTGGAAGCCTGGTTCGGTCTCATCATGTGTGTCCTGCATGGGGGTCCCGAAAGCCGGTAACTGTGCATATCCTGGCCCTCTGATGCTGAGATACTATGCGCAGCCTCATGAATGGCTTTTCATACATAGCATGAGATAATAGGAAGATCTGTGATTTCTTCAACTTCACACTTCTGTCTCCAACAGTCAACCGCTGAATAGTGGGAATCACCTTGTCAATGAGTAAAACCAGCGCACCCAGTCCACACTTCGTGCTTTGATGACCCATGTTTATTATTTTGCACTTATTATTGTTGTGATTGTAACTGATTTGACTCATTTTAGGCAATATTGTTTGCCTTATGGTTAGCGGCGTAACCTGAGGCAGGGCTTTACTTAAGTCTTTTTGTGCCTTATTCATAACGACTTTTGTAACCGAGTTTGTTTTTATTTACACAATTTCTGTATTGTTGGTGACTTTGTAGCTATAGGACAGAGCAAACATTTTGACGAACAAAGGGATTTGGGTCACAAAGGGGGACATTCCTTGCTTAATAACATGATTGGGGTGGGGGGTCGAAACCAAAGAAAAGACTTTAAAAGTTTTTTCTAAATGTAGTTGGGCAGCACATCTAAATTATGTACCTTGGCATGTTCCTTGCATGCATTAAGAATATAAATATATATAATGAAAGCATTTAAGATTGCATATGATTCGTCTTAAAACAGACTATAATCATAATGTATCATAATGACGTAGTTAACTAGTTTCCTGCATTGGTTGGCAGCGATGACAGATCCCTTCTGCCTCTGATCGCCATCCATTACATCGGCGCTCTGTAGTGATTGGAGTCGAAAACCGAATGCGGATCGCCGCAGGTTTTTAGAAGATTGCCGATGTATAACACGGGCGGCCCCGGCAGGCCTGACAATAGAGTACCGATGTGACAAAAAAAAAAAAAGGAAAACCGTGCCGGAATGGAAAGAGCGGAGAGACTGCTCCTGACGGACATAACGGGACTGGAAGAGCCTGAGCGGGGGATTCGTATATTAGAATGGCTCCGGTACCTCAAGGCAGTCCTGCCCATTACACCCCGGGTAAATACAGCTAGTTTACTGACTTTAGTCACATGCACGTATAAAGAGTAATACAGTTACAGTTAAACGACTTTACGTGCTTCTGAGGTAAATATGTTCCGGTAACAAATATGAAGGTGACTTGCCATTGAGTTATTGCACCTGACGGATCAGAGAGTTGTTATAGAGTTCCCCATGGGGCTTATTGCATTTATATTATTGCATGTATATTTAATACATTGATTGCCTCAGCAAGACAGCCCCCTCTGGCACTGGAAAGATGAACCTCCACACTTATTTCCTTTTCCTGTGCCATTATTTGCTGGGTCCTCTCCATTAATTATATGCAATGGTGTAGTTGGAAGGTATTAATGAAATCCTAGTTTTTGCTCCCAAAATCATTTGATGGATAGTAGGAACCAGGGAGTTATCGCATAAAATGTGATTCTGAAGCAAAGGGTTGGAAATTGGTTTTATCACCACAGCATCCAAAGAAATGTACATGATGGATGGATGGATGGTTCCGATGGTTTCTATGGTGACTTGTCATCACCCCCATTGTAATTTGCAGGGATCAAAATACTTGTTATAGTTATATATGGAAAATATTTAGTTTTTATTGTCATTGTGAGGATTATGTATATCCAAAATGATTAGCGCAATGTTTGAACGTTCCAACAAATGTTGAAATGTATGGGAGTAATAAGCAATGCAAGTTATGGCGGTATGATGCAGACCTTGATTTTTCATGTCAATTTCAGGCCGAAATAAAGGAGAATCAGAAGCAATTGGTTGAACAATTAACTTTAGTGATGATGGGATCCCCTGGTCCTCCCGCTCGTCGGTTGCTGGCTCATAATCTAGGCATGGTTTACAGCTCCGGAGATACTTTCTCTGTGTACGAGACGATTGATCGGTGCAATGAGCTGATCCGCAACAAGGAAGACTCTCCTAGTTACCTACCAGGCAAACTGTGAGTATTCCAAACAGATGTACAGCTCCTTACATCAAGCACTGATTGGCATTCATAACTCTGCTTGTCTTGAGTACTATTCCTGACTTCAGTCCCTCGGCCATGGGATTCTGGTCTCTGCGCCGTAGCCGTGAAACACTATATCTGTACATTGATGGTGCATTGTATATATGCTTCATGTCTTAGAGATGTCCTACAACCCTATCTACTTCATTCTGTAGACTGAAACATATTGTAGCCCCTTACAACGTTAGCCCAATGTACACAATGGCAAAGCACTCGGCGTCACTCTCATCTCCTTTCCTTGTAGTGCTGCAGTTGCTTGTCTTGGATCGTTGTACCAGAAACTGGGTCGTCTTTTGGGAAGTACCTGCAATGAAACTGTGTCCAACCTGTTGAAAGTACTACGTAATGCAGAGGTGAGAGAACAGATTCTTCTTTTTCTTGCCATTGCCCAAGGTTATGTAGATCTTCTTACCGCTTGTAGAATCTGGAGCACAGCATAGAATTTGACAGCAGATATTGTAAAGGCTCAGACCTTGGTCCTTGGTCACATCTCAGGATTAGGATAGCATGCTTATTTAAATTTCCTGACAATATTAACCTCTACCGTTTTAGTTAGGAGGTCTGTTCCACTCATCAACTAGCCCATCAGAAAAATACAACTTCATTACATTACACCTAAACATCTGACCCTTTAGTTTTATGA
The DNA here is from genome assembly GCA_009364415.1 of Spea multiplicata. Taxonomy (NCBI): domain Eukaryota; kingdom Metazoa; phylum Chordata; class Amphibia; order Anura; family Pelobatidae; genus Spea; species Spea multiplicata. The sequence continues at coordinate 19,193 of VKOC01008437.1, read as the reverse complement.
CATCTGGTTCTCCTCCTTTGAACTAAACTTCCCTGCTGTCCTTTTATGCTGTCCTTTAAGAATTACATTTTTTCATCACATCTCCCTTCTCACTCGTTTCCTAAAAGCTATACACATTGAGCTGCCATTGTCTTTCATGATAATTTTTATCCTGCAAAGGATTTAGCATTTTGGTAGCCCTCTGAACTCTCTCACTAAAATGTCAGTATCCATCTGGAGATTGGCGTCTTGAGATCTGAACACAATGCTCTAGGTGAGGTCTGACCAGAGATCTGTAAAGCGGCAGAACCACCTACCTCTTCCTGCTACTAATGCCTCTCGCTGTTAAGTGAAGACTATTCTACTGACTTAATATTTTAAGCAGTTCATTTTTCCTTGTAGATTAAAAGTTTTAGAGGTTTGTCAGCAAGAGGAACTGTAATGAATGTGCAGATAATAACCTATTTCTTTGTACAGTCTCAGGGTCGCCTTGAGATCATGCTAAGTCTGGAACGTATTGTAACAGGCTTGGGACCCTCAGTCGCCCCTTGTCACCGGGACATATACAAGGCAGCTCGATCTTGCCTCACTGACCGTTCAATGTCTGTGCGCTGCGCTACCGCTAAGGTAAAAAGGAGTATGATGTGGCAATTAAAAGGAATAAAATAATGTAAAAGGAGTTAATTACTTAATCTACTTAAAATAACCTGTTCACATGATTAAATTGCACTTATTACTAGCTGTATAACAAACAAATATATCTATCTTTTTCATAAATGAACACATTACCTTCTGCATAGATTATTGGCTTTTCATATACTCCTACCAATCTGTTTGTTTTTCTGTTAACACCACTCACGTTCATGCTAGGAGATTAAGAGAGGTTAAAGACACATTTAGGGGCTTATTTACTAATGAATAATATTATATTTATTTACCAAGAAAAAAAACCCAAACCCCTCATATTTGTGCTTAATTAGAAGCTAAACCCAACATGTCTCTCACATAGGGCAGACTCATAAAATCCTGTCTGTCCTCTTTTACCAGAAGGTAACAGCTGATAGAATATGTACAAAATGTTATTGCAGATTGTGACAAGTACTCTGTGTTATGTGCATGTGAGACCAATTGCTTGCAGAGGAAATAAACTTGAGGTTAGAAATATTTGCTATGGATTTGGCCTTCTCCCAAGAATCCTGAAGGAGGACCTGATCATCCCCTACCCTATGAACATTGTTTTTTTTCATTTTCTTAGAATCCAAAATGCAGTTTCTAGCAGTTACACTTTTTTCTTTGCCATGTCTGCAGTGCCTCTTGGCTTTACAGAACGAAGCATCCTTCATGTGGGGCTCGGACCTCGAGAGTCTCATTTCCCTTTGCTTCAAGGCTTTTGAAGGCAGCAGTTACGATGTACGTCTAGTAGTCTCCAGACTGATGGGGAAGGTATTGTCCAAAGCTGTTCAAGGCCCAAGTAAGTTTGACAAATTGTGAACCTTCCATTAACATACTGCCATTGTATTGTGACCTCAAAAGTATAATTTTCCGACAGACTCTACTGGGTACTGTGCTCACACTTCTTTTTTAGATACCAAAATGTCCAACGGTGTGATTTATATTCATAAAGGTTTTCAAAGTCCAGGGTTTTTCCATACAGCACATCTTTCAGACTAAACTAACTGGGAGAAGTACCAACAAAAGTAACTTTCAAAGGGATAAACAATAAGCTATAGGGACCAAATGCAGAAAGGAGGACCTAGGAAGTACATACGAGAGTAGACACAATATAAAGTGTGTTTATATTATTTTTAACAACGTAAAACATATTCATATTAATGGATTGCTGAATATTATGATACTGTGCATAATATTAATTCTGACATTTCTTCTATCAGCTTCCCCAAAGCAAGCCGGACGAAAACTTTCAATTCAAGATGCATTTGGACTGCTGTCCGCGGGGTTCCTGCGTGGAAACTCTGGCTTTCTGCGAGGTGGCGGAGACATGCTGGGGGGAGCAAGCTGTACAACTCGCTACATCCAACTGGGGACAGCACAGGTAGCAAAAAGTTATCTTTGATCAACAGATGTACTATATTTACTTCATCTGCATCAATATTTACATAAGGTCTAGAGTAGTCACTATTACTTGGTGTTAAGGAGCTAGCAACATCTGTATAACATACCCGCAAACATTACGAATCAACACAAGCGTTAGGTCAGTTGCTTAAATTGTCATGCAGTGGTTTTGTCTGATTATAATTGTTTGAATGCAGATATTATGCATGTGATAATTATTTGCAGTTATAGTTGACCGAATACAAACATAACTGGGATAGCTATTTGTACTGACACACAGATTTGTCATGTCTTCTCCAGGCCTACATTGTGTTTTTGGCCACACTTGGCGGACAGTGGCTTGCCAGGAATGTCTCTGCTCTTCTATCGCATATCCTAGAGCTTATTTCCCATCCAAAAACAACGCAGAACTCATCTGAAGCTGTTTGTGCCAGGCGCTGCATCTCATATGTTCTCCGCACCACGCTAGGGGAGCTCCTGGGAGAGAAGGCACAATTAGCAGCTGCTCGTGAAATATGTGAAGTTATCCAAAAGGTCATGATGACTGTAGGTATGGGAATGATCAAGGCTTGTACTTTATTCCTCTGCGGTCTTCCTTGAGAAAGCATAGCTGTCGTTTTCAGATGACATGGAATAAATGTGTTAGTATGTATTTTGTCTATTTGTTGGTTTGTTTGACATGCATACATGTTCATACATGTGCATACGTGTTCAGTGTAATTTAAATGTATTGCATTATCCAGCCATCTATTCTTGCTGAATAAAATACTCCCTCTGGTAGTCTTACCAGTGCCATCTGTGACATTGGCTTTGTTGATAGACCTGGAAGCCTCCAAAGAAGTGCTTTTGCAATAGAGTAAACTAAATCTAAATTTGATGTGTATGAGAGTATTTTTTCCCCCATTGTATGTAACCTTGATTTATTTTCATATTGGGTAGTACATTTAGATTGCCTTTGCAATCCTGTAGAGCAGATTTTTCTTTAACTATACTTTTTCCCGGTGTATCTTCCCTATTGTTATCATTCTTATGTGATCATTTTTCTTCCAGATGCTGTGCTAAGCGAACGTAACATGGAGACGCGAATCAGTACCACTGACTTTTCTACAAGCCAGCATGTTTTGGCCTGTGCGCTGCAAGAGTTCGGAGATCTTGTTTTAGCACTGGGCACGACAGTAGCACCATTGCTGCGTGATTCCAGTACAGGTAGGACGTCGGGGTCTGCCAGCGTGAAATTTGTTTTTCACTGCTCGAGTAGGCGGCCAAACAGCACAAATAGCGCTGTATCTGATTTTCTTGCAGGTGTTCTGGACACCCTGATTTCAGTGACGCGTCATCCAAATCTCAGCACTCGCTTGGCTGCAGCTTGGTGCCTTCGCTGTATTGTGGTGTCAGTGCCTTCGCTAGCTGCCCCTCTCCTGGATCGTTGCACTGAACGCCTGGCTTCGCTGAAATCATCTCCAGAGGCCGTCAGCGGCTATAGTCTGGCGGCAGCCGCTCTGCTTGGGGGCATTAGACTTTGTCCCCTTGGTGTGCCACTGGGTAAAGGCAAGGTAAGCACTCTCTGTCTTGTAGAGCATTACTGTGATTTTCTCCTGTGCATCTGCTCTCTGAGTGCAGGATGATATATTTTTTTCAGCAGGGTCACACAGCTTAATGAGTCCCCACAAATCATTAAGTAAAAAATCTGCTCCCAGTGACGGGATCAGAGAGAGTGAAGGATAGGGCTGCAGCTCTAGGCGTCCATGAACGCCTTACTTGCATGGGCTCAATAACCGTAAATATTTGCTACAAGGAAAATCCCATAGTGAGAAACATACTGGAGATCTGAAGCATCCGAAAAAGCTATTGAGAGAGAGATTCTACCCAAATCATTCTCACAATTATTATGCTTTAATCATAATAGTTGTTATAATAAATTATATGCCTAAATGGTGGCTTCTGCACTTTTTGCTTAAGGAGTATCTAGAGTATGTTCATCCCTCTGGAATTTGGCAAATGTATTTAATCCTTTACCGTTTAGAGAGCACAACCTGGAAATATGTTATCCAGCATATTACTACCAACAGCTCTAGGTTTACAACTCCTTGCAGACATGCTGCTAGTTGCTGATATATATGGCGTCCTGTGTCTTTTTCAGGTGATCATAAGCCTGGCAGAGGACTTGCTGTGTTCTGCCTCACAAAACAGCCACCTTTCCATCCACAGGACACAGGCTGGGTGGCTCCTCATAGCGTCTCTCATGACTTTAGGTAGGAACGGTCTTACAGCTAATGTTAGAATCTATAATCAGGGCTGCACAGCTCCAGTCCTTGCGGACTGCAAACAAAACAGACGTGGATATGTCTTGTTGTAGCCCTCTCCTACGTTAATTCCACTGAACCACGATTGATCCAAATATGGCCGTTTTATTTCTCTAAAGTGATATATTTATTAAAGTGAAAGTAGTCAGGGCTGCTTAAGACCTCTTCCCTATACATTCATCGGCTTGATGAGAAATATACATGAGACTTATTTCCATGGGTAAAGTACATTCTACTGGCCAATATAAATGCAAGCAGCCCCACTTTAAGAAGAATGTATTTTAGAATATTTTGTGAGTATTTTAATATGCAGTCCTCAAAAATGCTGCTCGATACAGGTGTTAAGTATATCATGTTCAAGCAGATGCTTCACCGAACACAACTCCTGCTCAGAAAACAGCCGTGGAGCAGAGTTGCCGTTGCAGAGTAGCAAATGTGTATTAAGTTTTCTGTAGGAATTTGCTAAAGGGACATTATGGAAATTTGAAGGGACCTCTCCATAGGAGGTTCAAGAGCATATGATGGCTGAAGTGTCCCTTTAAGCAATGTTTAAATATCATGAGAAATATAATTGTTAAAAAGCCTGTGTATGGCTAAGGTCTGGCTCAGGTTTGTAGGAGCTGGTCCCTGGGTGTCCGTTCCAGTTTGTCCTTTTCCACCTCTACCTACATCTTGTATCTTTCAGGTCCGTCTGCGATTCACCCCCACCTGGGTCGGCTGCTGCTTCTCTGGAGCGGTGTCTTTCCTCTGACCCCCAAGGATCTTGACACAGAGCGCAGACGGGGGGACGCCTTCACTTGGCAGGTTACTCTAGAAGGGCGATCCGGGGCACTGAGTGGTAAGTCTCACAGTAATATTGTACTATTTTTGGTGTATTGTATATTTTTCTCTTAAGCATTGGTCCTCCAATAGCACCAAGAAAGTGTTCTCATTGCAGACCACCTTACAATATAGCATCTGATTTATTTGGGTTGTGTAAAAGCACAACTGATTTGAGGGGGTGTCGCAAGTACTGAAATATCCCAGTGTATAAGTAGATTCCAAAGATTTCCATAACTTTAGAGAAGAAATAACACCTTGTTTGCTGTACCTTCTGGGTGCCAGTAGAGACTATATTCTTTCTGGAACAGGTAGTTACATGTTTTGTGGTCGCTTCTGGGTTCACCACCTTGCAACTCTAAGCACGACTCCTGTCTGTAGTTGGTACCGGACAGTCGGGTTATATCCTCGGACAAAGAGGATTCCCCCTCCCTGTAACCTTACTGCTTACAGGAAGATTATTTTATTGTCTTCACTGGAGACAGCTTGGGAAATATCATTCACAGCTGATGCCATTCCCTGTGCCAGGCATATATATATAATATATATCTTGAAATTCTATTTTTGTGAATGCATACTGCCCAGATGGGAGACATGAGTTGGGGCGATACCTGTCTAAATGGGGTAACAGACATCGTGGCATCACACCTTTCAGTAAATGACTTCTCTCCCTTCTCTCAGCGATACAGAGCTTTGTAACCCACTGCGACGAGCTCCTGACAGATGAGGTTCTGCGCAGACTCCTGCCTCCTCTCACTTGTGCAATCACATTGCTCACACTGTGAGTATTTCTATTTTCCAATGATTGCATGGACATCCTATTTCTGACTTCTTCAGTTTCTCTTAGAATAGTATAAAGAAAGCTTTTAATCAATTTTACATTCATTCAGTTAATATTTCTTCAGAACAGTTCATCAGTAAGGTAATAATAAATTTCCACGTGCCGTAGAAGCTGCTGTTACCCGTACTAATAACAGGCTTATTCTTATTTTTAATGTTATGGACCACCTCTCAACCTTTTTTAATGACACCAAAAGCAGCACAACGATTAATCCTATGTAGTGTCTTTTCGCTCTTACCGATGTTTATTAATATTTCACCATAATAATATTTAAGTGATCTTGCGACTGTTTGAATGTATGATTTAATGTTTGTTTTTTTTCTTTTTTTTTGTATGCGCATACATTTAATGTAGGAATCTGATCACAGGAAAAAACTATAGGTTCAGTTCAGGAATTCAATAAACAGCAACGTTTGCCTAGTAAAATAAGGGTTCCTAAGTAGTCCTATTGGTGTAGTATGAATCGAATTCATGGATATGTCTGAGATTATTTTTTGTATGACCTTACCCGTGTCCTTAGGCTCCCGTCGTTGCAGAAGATGTACGGCAGCCCCCTGAAGGCATACTCTGTGCTGTACAGACAGAGACTTTACCAGCTGCTTGTTTTACTGCCTCCCAAGACTTATGAAGGTATTATTTAAACACCACTCTCTCTATATGTGTTTTAACGTGTTCTTAATATTCAATTTTCCAACAGGTACATATTTATCATGTGTATCTGTTCTAACTTTTTACTTCAGCCCAGTCTACAAGGCAAACACCCTGACTCCATATCATATGGCATTGTGGTAAACAATAGAATGCCTCACCCTCAATCACCAAGATGGACTCTCTGGCTTATAAAAGCATGTGAAGGAAAATACTTTTTAGCAGACCTTTTTTTTTTTGTTTTTTTACACTTTTGGTCATTTGGCTCTATCTCAGGAAGATCTATTTTCTTTATTAAAAAATAGCTAAATATAGTTTACTATATATTAAAAACTAAACGCTATGTCATTGTTCCCATTTAACATTACGACACCCCCTTCTCCATCACCACAGGAGGTACAACATAGTTATAGGCACTTACATGGAAATAGCACTTTACCAATAATGAAAATGAATGCACACTGTAGGTTATGAAGATTTAAGAGTACATTGTAACTAGCCGCCTGTCCTGCAGGACATTTCTGTGCTGTTGTGAAGGAGTTAATTGCGGATCTCGCATCCCCTGAATACAACCCAGGCGGAGCGGCGTTTCTGCTGCCTTCACTTTGTCACCCCAGTGACCTTATTCTGCTGGGACTGTCGCTGCAGAAGAATGATGTCAGAGGTAGAGAAGAACAGGTGAGATTTGTCGTGATCATGTGGTTTTTCAAGTTCTAAAAGAGACTACTTGCCACAGCCACTTGCGTTGTGATTTTTAAGCTTTTGTCCTTATCCTACCATTTTTTACCTTGTACAAAAGATGTTAATTTGTTTGTTCTCTCTTGCTATAATGTAGACATTGGCGGCACTCCATGTTTACTATGCATTTCACCACAAGGTCCATTGTCCAGCCCAGAAATGTATTTGCAAAGTTGAGGTCAGAAGTGGTAAAGGATGGGCCAGAAAGCATAGGAAATATAGTGATCTGTTTTCTCTTCCTATTTATAATTAGATTCTACTTTTATGCCAGCCTAATCATATACATCCATGATAAATTTGATGTTTGTGTGCTCTACAGCTCCTGCTCAGCAGTGGGATTCCAGGTGGTAGTTTGGAGTATGACCTCCATGCCATCTACCAAATGCCCCACGAAGAGGAGTCTGTACCAACTCCTCTACCTCCTGCTTTCACGGTTATCCAGGCTGCAGCTTCTCTCTTTGGTGTCCTGTTATCACACATGCCGGAGTCACAAAGGTAACGTGTTCTGTGTATGTGTCCAAGGTGGATTATTGCTTTGATTCAAAGGGCACCTTCCTTCATACAAAGTGGGCATGACATTTATATTAACCGTAACCCTTTTATGGTTCTGTCTGGTTTTCAGGCCTCAGATATTGGAACAATTGTTGGATTCCATCAAACAAACAAAAGGTTCCCGTCAGCAGAGCATTCAGTTGGCTGCAATGTCTGCACTTGGTTGTTTCCTTAAGGTGGGTGCTGTCGCTTAGATCTCATTTAAAAAAATCAAAACTCTGGAGCAAGGACAAACCAGATAATATACCCTCATGGAAATAGATCATTGGGGAGGTTATTGGGCATACTGTGGGCCAGGAATGGGAAGATGGTCTGTACACTGGCCCTCTTATCACACAGGGAACTTATTCGGTGTGTTGAAAGCAAAGTCTAGGCTGTAGCACAGGACTTCCAGCATTGGAATAGAGCAGGTTTGGATTATTTTCTTTAATTTATGTGCTCGTCCTCTACCAGTTAATTGGTGGGCAGCCTCAGAGACTCAAGGACTTGACCCCCCCCCAAGTCTGCCTGGCACACGCTGCCAGAAGCGGGGCTGCAGTGGAGGTTCATATACCTACCATCTGCCCGAAGGTAAGACCACCGACCCTGGTAGATATAACCACTTATGTATTTTCCATAATTACTAATATGCATGGTTATAGGCATCTGATTGATTCCATGTCAAAGAAGGAGCACTGAAAAGTTTGTTTAACTACAGAATGTTGATTTAGCCTGACCTACTGTTTATTTGTGACATTTTTTTTAGTTATTTTAGTGACAATTCTATTTGTTTTGTGATTTTTCACCTTTATTATTGGCGCTGTTCATGGCTTGGAGGCAAAAGTTGTTTTTTTATGACATTTATGATATCTGCTGAGCAGCAGGATTATGAGTTCCTCTTAAGGAAGAATTTAATGTCGTCAATAGTTACCAATTCATATTATGGTCTCGCTCAATGTGATGTGCAGGTTTTATTTTTTCTTGTAATGTCGGGGGTGGATTAAAATATATTCCCTATGCCAGGTACATTAGTGGTCTTCTAGGAACGTGTTTTCTTGGTGTACCTGGACGTCATTGTCAAGTTATTTATAGAGCTTTGTCTTTCTGTGGATTTAAAACAAGTGTTTTCATCTATAAAGGCTATTATATAATCTGAGAATTTACATAGGAAAATATACGTTTTCATTGGTTTTTTTCCCCCACAGCACCTGGCATCCAATAAAAGTAATTTGGCGTCTGAGGAAGCCCGAGGACCATGTCTTAGCTTGATAACAGGAGCATTGGAGAGCAGCAATCCATGGCTTCGATGTGCAGCCGTTGAATCCATGGCCAGACTAGCACAAGTAGTAGGCGATCCTGGATATACAGCAAGCCTAGCACAAACTAGTTTTGACAAGTAGGTGGTTGTCCTTGTGAAGTCTGTGTAAACTCTACATGTACCCAGCTTCCCCACAGACCCGGAGGCCAGTGTTGAAACAGCAAATGCTCCTCTCTTTGCAGACTGAAGTCCGCTAGAGATGTGGTGGCCCGGACAGGTCACTCTCTGGCTCTGGGATCATTGCACAGATATTCAGGAGGTCTCGGTTCCTCTTTGCACCTGGCTTCCTGTGTTGGGATCTTACACTCACTCTCTCAAGACACCGGTTCCCCGGAGGTTCAGGTAAGGAGAACAACTCTCAAACCTTTCCTTTGTCGTTTCATTATGCACTGTGCTGTAATGAGCTTTCTAATCCTCTACTGGTTATGTATATGCTAGACACAGCGAGCTCTACTACACAGATACCTTGGCTGTTGCCTCAAGAGCCAAACTGATCAGGGTCATCTGTGTTTGTTAGCCAGCCCTTTGCGCCATAATGTGTTTAAACACAGAACTGCTTATGTTTTATTTATCAACCCTGGGTTTCCAGCCGTGCATTAACTTTGCTTCACATAGTGCTGAGTATTAAGTAATGTAGTTTGGTAACTTGAATGTGGCTCTTTTTTGCAGACCTGGGCCCTGCACTCCCTCTCCATCATTATTGACTCATCTGGACCACTCTATCACGTTCATGTTGAAGCAACACTCTCGCTTCTCCTCAATGCACTGCTGTCTACGCCTCTGTCTCACTCTGATGTGCATCGTGGCCTAGGTCGCTGTCTGAGCGCTCTCCTAACCACTCTTGGTCCAGAGCTCCAAGGTAATCCTTGGACATTGTATAGCACGAATATTGCATGGAGGAAATCATCTGGGTTCCTGGTACAGATGTGATTTGTTGTTTTCTGGGCACATATTCGGGGCTCAAGGTACCTTTTTGTCATAAGAAAATTGCAAAAGTAAAGTTAAAATTAAATCTTTAATGGCTGAGAAGATGAAAAATGCGAATTATCTGTGCACTGAGGTCCCATCTTCACTTAGCTTAATAGGAAACTTTACCAATGGCTGACAGCTATCCACTCAACTAGCCATTAAAGGTATCATGTTTAGTTTACTTTTGTGATTTCTTTGTTAAAACGCCCCTTGAAGTTTGCCTATTTTACTGGATAACACAGCACCATCTTTCCTCCTAGGGTAAGTACTGGCACTGCTATGCATGGATTGAAACTGAGACAATTTATTGTTAATTTTATACAGTTTGCCCGATTCCAGTAGCCAAAAACCCGCCAGGAGATCCGTCAGTCTGCTATTTCATAACGTGACATGTTGTAACCAATGTAAATATTTATGTATAAATATCTTTTGGTGTGAATGACTTTACGGCTATGTTCTGCAATTATGGCATCCATACCATCTAGTCTGTAACATCACTGCTTATGTTTTAGGCTCTCTGACTTTTGGAAGGAAATATGACCAAATACCAGCACCAACAAGAACGCTGTATATACTGAACTGACTATATCTGCGTATGATTTTGCTCTCAACGACATTGCTCTTGTGTTCACCTTCCTGCCCTCCTTGATTAAATAGTTTTCTTGGCCCTCTAGGAACTGGTGACCTGGTCTCTTCTCAACGAAATACCTCCCTTCTGGCCTGTTTTATAATGCAGGAGAACCCGGACTGCCTGGTTCAGGCACAGAGCATCTCCTGCCTTCAGCAGCTACATATGTTCTCTCCAAAGCACGTCAACCTATCCAGCCTGGTGCCGACACTATGTGTACGTATTGCTGTGAGTACATGTGACGATCCCCGGTCTGCATGAAGAAAGTAAAATGTGCAGAATAAAATTACAGTGGGGCATTTTGGGTGGGACTGAGTGCCCAACACGCCAGGACTCTAACGTGGACCTATTACGTTGGCTGTGGATATCTAACCAGTTTAGAGAGGTTTGATCTGAGATTCAGATTAACTCTTCATTGGGAATACACTTTCAAATACCTTAACGTCTGGCTTTCTTTTAGGCTTTTTTTCCTCCGGGGATAATCCCCCAAAATACTACTACCCATTATTTCTGCAGTTTGTTTGAACTCTTTCTTCGCACAATGGATCCACCCAACCTCTCCGGTCTTACATAAGGCTAAACATTTTTAAATAGATGTTCATTACGACTCTGAACAGGTCGGTCCTGCAGTCATTACTTGTCATAACACATTTTAATATTGTTTTTTTCCTTCAAATGGTCAAAGGTGTTCATCCGGTTCGAGGAGTTTGCTTACGGACTTTTCACACAAAGTATGGGATATGTGTTATGGGGTCTGGGTGGAGAAATGAACACCATTATATTAAAATGTTATTTATATTTAAAAAGAATGACAATCCAGTGGGCGATGAGCTCGGGTGCTTTGTACGGAGTAATATCCATACGCTGTATTATTGTACACCCTCTAAGTAAGTGAGGATAATTACTAGGGACCCCCTGCTCATGAGTCTGCTATTTTTATTTCCTGCAGGAGGTCTTGTTGGACAGTTCTTTGGTGGTAGGTCTGCCTCCTCTGCCTTTGTGTCTTTTGGCACTTCTTGCATCTATTTGCTTAATCTCTGGCTCCGGCACATGCATACCCCCTGCCACCCCAACGTTCCTCTCCGGGTTTACTCTTTGTACAGATGATGGATTCATGTCATTTGAATCCTGTCTTTTTTGCCATACCCAGGCATTTTGTATGTAGCACGGGTTAAGAAACAGAATGGCTTTAACCTCGTGATGCTTCATATTGTTGCACCTCTTGCCACCTCTCTCTTGGCCCCGGAACCTGCTTGAACTGATGCGTTTTCCGCATGTAAAACCTGGCTTTCTCTCTGTGCATGAGGGAAGCTGAAACTAGCAATGCCTGCTGCCTGTCTCTTTTCTCAGCTAGAGTTGTTAAGTTGTGTTACATTGTTCTCTAATGGTATGGTTTGTATCATCATGTTTCATGTGCCAGTTCCAGAACATTTGGTGATTGGAAAGTAGGTAATGGCAGAAACTATAGTGAGAACTTTTACTTCCTAATGCACCAAAATCCTGGCTGCGAACCGGTCCGTTAAGAGACTGACTTCTGTTTGTAGTTTTGTGTTCATTGACGTTTTGTGACACGTCCGATCCCTTTTGCCTGTCTCCTGCAGGTGCACCTGTGCAGTCCCCATCTACTTCTGCGCCGCGCAGTCTTATCGTGCCTGCGCCAGCTGGCTCAACGGGAAGCAGCAGAGGTGTCTCAACATGCAATGAATGTGGCTAAAGATGGATACGAAGACTTCAAAATGGGTAACTGTGTGTAGGACGCCTCTGCAGGTGTCCGTAGCTTTACAGCCGTAATAAGGTATGGCTGACCGGCTAACCTTCTTGTGGCTGGCTAAGAGAACAATATTGCTTTGTTATATTTTGGGTGACCATTCCTGCTCCAGCACCACACTGAGCTGAAGCTTTATGGCAATGGCAACAAACTGCCTTTTTTTTTGTAAAAGGGACCCTCTGTGTGATGAAGACAGTGTGTATCGTTGGTGTTATAAGCCATGTCTAGTAGATTTGACTAAGACAACATGCTAGAACACAAATAACAAATGTACATCCTTGCTGAAAACATTTAACTAGAATTGTTTGAAGACCAAAAACAGCACAATACTTTTAATATTTTTTTAAAATTTAATTCTGGTGATAAAAAAGCACTCACATTCAGCCTGTGACACCTTGTACGCGTTTTGTGTTTCTTTCCTGTTTCTAAGCAGATGTGAATATGAGAGAGCTCGGCCTGGAAGGAGTCTTACTGAGCCTGCTGGACAGAGAGACAGACAGTCAGCTCCTGCGGGACGTGAAAGAAACCGTATTGCATATGCAGAACAGCACAGGGCTGACTCGTCTCTCCTTCTGGCTCCGACTGCAAAAAGACATTCTCTCGGCCTCTGCAGGTGAGACTACCCGGCACACATGGCGGCATTGTACACAGTGATTGTATGCAGTTATCTCCATGTAGTCTTCCGGTTGATGTCTTTTATTGGGCCAGCCTAGAAAATGCTTTAAAGTCGCATAACTTTTTTTTTTGTCCGGTTCATGTCTTTTCTTCTCTTAGATTTTGCAGCTGTGGCCTCGGTAGAAACCACTCAAGAAGAAGAAGGTGATCGAGCCTGCTCGGATTCCGTTCTTACAACACAGAAGGATGAAGTCCTGACACCATCCATTACGCCTCGGTGGCGCACACGCGTGTTCTCCATGGAGTGTGTTTGTATGCTGGTGGCTCAGTGCGAAACGTTGGGTGGAGCTCACTTCAACATGGCAGAGGCTCAAGAAATGAAAAATAAAGAACCAAACAGTGAGTGGAACATTGGGAAAATAGAAAACATATACCATATATACATACGGTCACTGTATTGAGAATGAAGATTCATATCGTTGATTACAAATACGATCACTTGATCTACAAGCTGACACACTTTCATTGTTCTGCAGGGGACTTCCTGGTGTTGCATCTGCAGGATCTGATTCGCATGTCCTTCATGGCTGCCACAGATCATAGTGAGCAACTACGTCTAGTGGGTCTTCAAGCACTGCTGCTGGTTATACGGTGTTTCTCTGCTGTACCGGAGCCAGAATTTCCTGGACACTTTATCCTAGAGCAGTACCAAGCCAATGTGAGTTTTAGGAACAATTTGCATCTGTATTATATTAAAGGGACGCTCCAGCCATCATCTGCACTTTAATGCATATGGTAGCTAGGTATCCCCTTTAACAACTTTCCCCTTCTGCAGAATCCCCCCAAAATACATTTAGCTTCCTTCCCTTTCCACCACCCCTTGGCTTGCAGGAGAGAAGTTCGTCTGAAAGCGTCTGCTTGCCAGCGCCCGTACCCACTATACTCAATGCCTGCCAGCTCCAGCGTTGGCTCATCGAACGCTTCCAGAGGGTTTAATGCGACCTCCCTTTAAGCACAGAACAGAGCAGTGTACATTTATGTTTGTTTTCTGTACATTACGGTTCATTAGATTCCAGTTTTTTCTATGTTTTATACAAATTGCTTTTCTCAGTAGAGTGGGATAAAGAAGTAAAATTAAACAAAAGAAAACAATTCAAGAATTTGTACCTTTTTACCTTTTTATGTATTCTGGCATCACTAATGATCTAAAAAAAATCTGAGTATAATAAAATAATTCTGTGTTTTAGAGTTCTCAATAAACTTTATTTTTAAAGCCAAAATATATACGGTATATATATAGTTTTATACATATTTTAACTGTAAAGTGTTATGTTGAGTGACTTTTAATTCTGTATTGTTTTATGTCAGTTAACATATAGTTTACATAGTGTTTTTATTATTTTTATGGTTTTTCTGTCACGTACAGCAGTTGCTGAATGCTTAAGGTGTGAGTTAGTGTGTTCTTTGTGCAGGTGGTGGCAGCCATCAGACCAGCCTTCGGTGCGGACACCCCACCTGATGTCACTGCCAAGGCCTGCCAGGTGACCATCATGCCCTCCCTCTGTTATTTGTCAGCATGTACCCGGCGATCGACGCTAAATGCCGACCGCATTCAGTCATTCTAACAGATCTTTAAACTCTTGATTTGTTGTAGTACATTTATGGTTCCTATTATTTTTCTAATTCATATGGATAGCCAAATAAAATGGGTTTTGGGTTCCAGACTTTAAATTTCTACTTATTTGTTATTAAATAGAATGATGGCTGCTGATATTAGTGGAAGCAAAACAAATACTTCTTTGCATTATCATGTGCTGAGCTTAGTTTAAATACTGACATTTCTTTTTTATCTGTCCTTTTACAGGTGTGTAGTGCCTGGTTGTCCAGTGGGGTGGTGAAGGACCCTACAGACCTACATAAGGTTCAGCAGCTGCTACTGTCTTCCCTTAGCCGGGTGCAGGCGACAAAAGAAACTCCAAGTGTCTATAGTGAAAGTACCACTGCCATGGAGGCCCTTGCGGTGCTGAAAGCATGGGCAGAGGTAACATTAAAACCAATTTAAACCGTTTAGGAAATCCGTGTGATATTGAATAATTGGTTTTTGAGAGCGATGTGTCACTTGGAATTCCAAGGTTAACGCATCTTCTTACAGATCTACATCGCAGCCACGGAAAGAAAGGTTTCAGGAGGGGCAGTAGAGGAGTCTGCGGCGGACATGCTGCTGCCTCTGGTACAGGCTGACATTTCCACTCTCAGCAGATTGTGGTTGGCAGCTTTGCAAGATCACGCTTTGCTCACTCTGCCAGCCGAGTTCTCCCATCAGCTTCCCGCGCAGGGTAAGCGAAACTGACAGCAGAACGAAGGCGATCTGCTCTTAGTTCTTTCTCCCACATCTTCTGGAAATGTATGTCACTATGGTATTCCATTCCATTGTTTGTTTTCTTTAATTCTTTTTGAACAGCTTCGGTTTTTTTTCTGTCTTCCCAAATTTGCTTGTAGGTGGGAGTTTCTATACAGCGGAGACCAGTAATGGTGCCAGGCCTCACTACCTCAATTGCTGGGCTCCTATTCTTTATGCAACATCTTTGTGGCTCAGTAGCTACGGCTTCCTCCTTCCAGACCAAGATGATGGAAGCTGCTACCTGTCCCGTCCTGTCACGCCAACCTCTATGGGACAGGAAAGCAGTACAAGAAGTCCAGCCAAGTCCCCAGAAGATCTGAATGCTGAAAGATTCCACCTGCTTCTTGGTGAGTATGATGAGATCGGGAGAAATGCGCAAAAGACCTGTGTGATGGGTTATAAGAAGGTTTTATATTTATTACATCACTTCTATATGTAATTAGGTGCACACATGTTCCTGTTATATACGTGTGTTTCAATGGATTGAAACCTTGGCATGGCTATGTTGTGCATCAAAGTGCTACATAATGGTGAGAAAAAAAAGTGTTGTAATAAATGGGGAAGAGAAATCATAAAATCTTACTTAAGAGTAAGAAAAATGTAAACGATAAGTGAAACAAAACATATTGGCAAATGTTTCACCCCCAGAGGAGGGCTACTAAATAGTGAATGAATGGCCCGTTAAGAAGTATTAGACTTAGGGGTTTCAATATGTATCGCTTGTAGGAGAGAGGGGACATGATAGAAACATTTCATCACTTAAAGATATTTAACAAAGTACACAAGGGAAGTTTATTTCAAAAGAGAAGAAATGTTAGAACAAGAGGTCATAATCTAAAACTAGACGGCCCAAGGCTCAGCTGTAATGTACAGAAGGTTTGCTTTACTGAGAGAAGGGAAGGTGTGCAGAACAGCCTCCAGCAGACGTGGTAGAGGCTAATATAGTGAGAGAATTTAAACATGATGGGGTGGGATAGGCTTAAAGCTATCCTGAATCTAAGACAAGACCTTTTTACCTGTATTACCTAAACTGGGCTCGTATGGCATGAACCCACACAAATCAGCTTTTTCGATATAAAAAGATGGCTTTTTGGATCAGCCTCTTGCTGTGAAAAGTAATATGTGAAAGTTTTTTTGGCAACCAAGTCATGGTTTATCGTTCTTGACTGCATGTTTGGTTAACTGCGTCATATTTTACCTTCTGTCCAGGAATCTGTGTGGAGTTTCTATGTTGCCCGCCTGCGGATGCCCCCATGGATCGAATCACCGCCTGTCTGCGGGCTCTGAAGGCGCTCCTGGGAGTAGCCTGGCCCAAGACTCAAATTGGAGCAAATCAGGTAAATTATACTAATGGGAAGTGTCCATAAATGCTCAGAGTAAAGCTCAACAAAGAAAACTCAATGAAAGAAAATGTTAATGCTTTATGTTATCAAGTGTTTTATCTCGGTTTGGAGTGCTGCGAGCGTAACTTACTTATCCACTCGCAAGTTAGAGCTTTTTGAAGAAGCAGACACAACGTGCTATTCAATTTAATGGACGACCAGCTTCCTTTTGCACCAGAGCAAATGCTTCTCCATCATGCTATCCTCTTTATTTCTGCATTTTATAAATTATATTATTAAGCATTTGAAAATTACATCCCAAATGACTCGCGTCTTCCCTCACCTACCTGGGTACTTTCTTTTATTTTTACCCTCTGTATTTCTCTTTTAACCACTGATGGATAGAGATTAAACCTGATTGTTTTGGAGCTTTATATATCTGTTTTATATATGATTCCTTTTTTTCTCCCCGATTACAGCAATGTCCGATATTATATCCCCATTACATTCTTTTGTGTAAATGCTCTAGCAGATGCAAATTTGAAGATCGTAGTTATCCACTGAATATTTTTTCTCCAGGAGCTATCTATTGAACTGGTCTCCGTTCTACATCGACTGATATTGACACGAGAGTCCCCAGAGGTTCAACACCTGGCTTTGGAGGTCGTGAGGCAGATCCTAACTGCAACACAGGAACATGTTCGGGAGCGGAGGAGGAGTGCAGAGGGTAAGTCATATGACATCGGGCTGGTCAAATAAAAATAGAGGAACACATTTCAAATAGTTATTTTTTTTTCTGTACTTAGTGGATGATGGAGCTGAAGAGAAGGAAACCCTGCCGGTGTTCGGAGAAGGACGTGATACTGGGGGTCTTGTCCCTGGGCAGTCCCTGGTCCTTGCTGCGTTGGAGTTGTGCCTTTGCATTCTGGTCAGACAGTTGCCCCAGCTCAGTCCTCGCCTCTCTGGGGGATCAGCAGGGAAAGTCACATCAACGGGAAGTCTGACACGTGATGAAAGCCTCCTAGTGTCGTCATCTTTGGGTATTCTAGCAGAGCTACCCTCCCTGTGCTCTCCAGAAGGTGTGAATATAATGACATACAAATATATTTATTTAATGTATACAGCATTAAATAATTCCTTAGCACTGTACAAGTTGGGGTTACATTTTCCTCCCTTAGGTATATATTACATCAGTCTGCTTTGCTCCCATTCTTATCTCAGTGCCATTTCTTGTGAGAATTGCTTCACGTATCGTAAGCACGGAAGGAATCAAAATCAGAAACGTCCTCCCTTTCTGTCAGTGACCTTACACCCTGGGTAAAGGGGATTTTCACCACTCTGCCCCTTTTTTTGTTGTTGAACTCTTGGGGACACTTTTATTTTCCTTCCAGGGTATAAAAAAAAAAACCAGGTCTCTGGGCATCTTCTTCACCTATGAGTATGGATCTGTGCAATGACCTGCTTGTTGGGTTTTTGGGTGGGCCAAGAGGTTCCAGGGCTTTGTGAAGGGCCACCTCACCCCTCTAATGCCCTACATAATATATAGTTAGCTCAGTGAGTTGCAATTGTTTTGCAAACCCCTGTTTTCGTGTATAACTGCTCCATCTGCTTACTTTAGAGTCAAGCTTTCTAAAAACAATCAACTTGTGCTTGCCTTATCCTTCAGAGATAGTGAACACCTGAAAGATTGTGTGGTCCTCAGGCTCCCAAAGTGTATCAATAAAAAAAATGCTGTTAGAAGCTGCGTGTTTGTGTGCAAAGCTACAGGCTTTAAAGACAAAACTATATTTTTCTTTAAGTCTCCTGGGCCTCCAAGTCTTCAGTCTCTCCGGAGGACATTTGTAAAGCAGCAACATGGTCCTCATGGAATACTTTTATCAAACATTACAGACTAGACATTTCCTCTGCTTCAGCGGCTGAGTTTGGACGTCAGGTCCTTCACGCAGTCAAACTCTAACTCCCTCCCCTTTTTTTGTTGAGGGGGATCTTGCTACATCCCTCTGGTACTGCCACTATACGCCGGGAAAAACAGTAATTTTACTCACCGTAAATTCTCTTTTCCCAAGTATAGTGGCAGTACGGATCTCCCTCCCAATTTGGTATTAATACAGATAATTGTTTTCCATCCTTTGGTCCTCTTGTTAGTTAACTGCTTATCCATGCCGGTACGGGCGGTTATAGGGTAAGGGGGGGGCGGAGTTTAACCCTTCGTTTTCTTTTAGTGTTTGTCCCGGTGAAAG